>SNQJ01S0044936.1:68073-95124 GCA_010110895.2 Picea sitchensis
GATCTCCTCTTCCAGAGAAGAGGAGATCTTGACTTTTGCTAGGATCTGTGTAAGTTGTTCCAAGCTTAAATTCATTGTTAAATCATGTTAAAAAAAAGGATTCTTACAGCACCCAAAACCGAAATGAAAAAAAAACTTGAATAAAAGCACTCTTACTGAAATGGAAAATAATTAATCTTCACAGTTGCAGAAATTAAAACATTCTTGATAGTTGGTAGGGACAGTGAGGAATCTACATTGAAGCAGCTCTATGACCCTTAGAGCCAACATATGTAGATCACACTTGCATAATTTAAATTTACACTAACTTGCAGGAATTGAAATTTACACTACCCTACATGTCCTTACCCATATGTCACCTCAGAGTTAGGAGCATGTATAATTACACTTGCATGAAAAATAAATTTAAACTAACACACTTGCAGGAATTGAAATTTACACTACCCTACATGTCCTTACCCATATGTCACCTCAGAGTCAGGAGCATGTCTAATTACACTTGCATGAAAAAGAAATTTAAACTACCACACTTGCAAGAATTGAAATTTATGCTACGCTACATGTCCTTACCCATATGTCACCTCAGATTTAGGAGCATGTCCAATCACAGTTGCATGAAAAAGAAATCTAAACTCCAATCCATCGTGCTTCCCCGACAATGACGCCAAAATGTTGGGCTCTAAAGATGTCCTAAAAACAACCTCTATGCATCAACCAAAGGTAGGCGCTGGCACAAGCATTTTACTTGTCGCCTACATAGGTTCTTACCTTCCATTTTCAATACCCAGCTTCCAGAGATGAAACACATGTAAATGAACAAAAATCGTAAAGGGAACAAAAAATGTTCTATTCAAAGGAACAACACGACCTGCAAAAGGAACAACAATCAGAACAAAAGGAACAACAGTAGTTACTTTGGGCCGAACTAATGTTGAATTAATTGCATTGTAGTATTTACCCAACTATCTAATTTGTCAACCCGGGGTTCGTAAACTGACAAAGCACACGCAAAGTATATGCAATATTGAAGCGGGACTAATCTAATCTAATGTTTAAGCTACAACTGAAATTGAATCATTAATCTAACACACGACTTGGAATTCAATTAATCTAGTTGTGTAAATGAAATTAATCTAGGAATGAGAAATTGCGTGAAGGAATTAATCTAGAAATGGAGAACTAAAAGAATGAAAAGAAAGTACAACATGTGAAGAGTTAAATAACACAACAACATATGTGAGCTCACGCCAATGAAGCAATCTTCTATTACAATAACCAAATCAATCTTCATAAAAAAGTAATAAAAGCATGAAAACCAAAACTATGAATCAAAGCTAAGAATCCCTTTCTCTTTCGAATCCTAATGACTACCATTAATGATTACTCTAATTCTCTACTTACAACTGATTGAATTCTAATTTCTCCTAATTGAATTCTCATGAAGAGAGAGCACTCTCTTTTATACATGAGATCCTTGAAGATAACATAACCATGCCATTATTACAGATCCACTTTTCTCTCAACCTGTTTCCCATTATTACAAAATATAATCCCTTTAAATCCTCACACATATCTCTCATATATCTTGGATAAGATATTCCAACCAAATATCCATGATCTTCTCCTTGGAATGGGCTTGAATTATCTTCTCAAATGTTGAAATGGTGGAGGAAGTATTCGAGAAGTCCTTTTGAATTATTCCTTCTCATATTCCTACACATTACAAAGCTCACACATATTTGAGATATATATGAAAACATGTTGATTTTCTAACATTTAATCACAAATTCCTTTTAAATNAGATGAAATGATAGTATAAGTCAAAATGTAGGTGATGAAGGGTAAAATAATAGCAAAAAGTATGGGCAAAAAGGGTACAATATGTGGTCCTAACAGAGACTCTGTGGCGATTGTTTACAGGTAGGCAACAATCGAGAAGAAAGTCAGGGAGACTGTAGGATGAAGCTGGAAACACTCTTAGTGTGGAGTGACAGCAACAGGTTTTCTAGGAAAGCAGACAGAGACAACACCATGGTTACTGAAGACCATAGGCATGCTGGGAGGAAGAACAAGGCAGAAAATCTTGCAGAAATGGATAGAGAGCTCTATGAATTAAAGGAAGACATAGAAAATCTCAAATTGAAGATGCGGTAGGATAAGAAGCTGAGATGGGTGTATGAATGGCCCATGAAGGAGCTGAAGGTAAAATGGCCAGTCAAGGAGTTGATGGCTAGAAGATAGTGTAGGCTGTTAAAAAGGTGGTTGAGGTATGCTGAAAAACTCAATGGACCTGAAGAGGAGATGGTTCAGGTGTGTGAACCAGAGACTGGGAGAGATCTCAGTGAAATGGGATCGACTGAAGATCTCAAGAACTGCCAGGAGGGTAGAGAAGAAATTCCAGTTTTCCAGGTGGGCAACGAGTTGAGATCACTGCGGGATCTCACGGACTGTCAGGAGGACAGCCAAGGAATTTCACATTTCCAGCTGGACAATGAAATGAGGTCACTGCGGGATCTCGAAGACTGTTAGGAGGGCAGCAGAAGCATCTCAGATTGCCAGGTGGGCAGAGATGAGAATTCGAGACTATATGAAAGTCTCATGGATTCAGAGGTGAGTTCAATTCAGCAAGGGTTGCTGATGAAGGTGGGATCGGTTGATCTCATAGTCTTCCAGGAGAGCAGTGGAAGCATCCCATATTGCCAGGTGGGCAGGGATGAGTGGATGAGTTTTGATCAGCCCGAGGAGCTGACAGAGAAGATGAGACTGTCTGAGGGTCTCATAAACTCAGAGATGAAATTAGATCAGCAGGTGCAGCTGATAGAGGAGGAAGATCAGGATAATCTTCTGATGATTGGGGGAATCGAGATATTCCTACCATTTTGACGAGAGGAGGCAAAAATCTATGTTGCAGATGCAACAACAGCAGGAGAACAGTCAGTTGTCACTGTCAGGAAAGAGGAATTGGAGAAGAATTTGGAAGCTGCCCAAGCAGGCGAAGAAGAAAATGAGAATTCTGAGGAGTGTCTCAATGCATTCATCTTGTAAGCTGAGGAAGCTGTAGCACTGAAGCTAGCAACAAAGGAAGCCAAAGAGCGAGCAAGAAAATTTATCACGCCATGGGAGATGGAGCTAGAGATGATGGAGGATTGGCTGAACAATCCGTAGCCAGCAAGAGAACTGATAGAAGTTGAGCTATCAGAGAAGGTGACTGAACAGCCAGTCAGTCAAAGGGAGACTGCAGAATAGAGGTTTGCAACAGAGTGGAAACTTGAGGCCACAGATGAAGATGAAGAGGATGGCTTGGGAGATCATGATGATCTACCCAATTGCAGAAAATTTTTGCAGTTGAGGAGATTGCATGAACAAGACTAGCCATTGGAGCAGCTGGACGAGGTGATAGAAGACATCAGAAGGATGATGTTGAGATCAGCAGAAACTTCTAGCGAGGAGAAGCTGAGCAGAAGAGAAGCAGCAACAGCAGTAGCAACAACGCAGAAGCAACAACAGAATGGAGCAGATGAACAAATCCAAAGGATGATTTGGGATCCAGGAGGATTTCAACATTTGATATGGGAATCTCATGAGCAGGAGCTCATGAATTTTGCAGCTGAGGAGTTTGATGCAGGAGAATCTCTCCACGTTAGCCATCTAGCCAGCCAGCCACGTCAGCAAATTCAAATCACGCGTTGAAGAGAGGCGCAACCTCATTTGGAATTTGAATTTAATATAATTAAATGCTTAGGCTGTTGAGCCATGAAGCCGTGCCTTTGCGCAGGCTGTAGATAAGATCGGCCTTTAATAGTTGTAAGGCTAATATCTAGATCCAGACGCTGGACTAGACATCCCATTCAATGCAATTGAATAGGGTAGGTAGATTGGAGGGAAGAGCTCGAAGAGCCCCCTCGGGTAAAAGAGATTTTGTATCTCATTTTGGAAAAAGGGGGGTATAAGTTGTGTGAGAATCTGTGAGTAGAGAGCAGAAGAGAGAAGAGTCGAGACCTTGTTACATGCTGTGCTCAGGAACACCTTGTATATACAGGAATTTTCCATTTAATATAAACAGAAGCAGTTTTTCTTGCATGTATTTTGTGTTGAATGAATGTCTGTGTGTGTTCCATTGTATGTATAAATGTATGTTGTTATCATGCATTCGTAGGAGTGTGTTTGATTTCAGGTGAAGGTCTTTGAGGCTTCACACCAGGAGGGTGTGACAGAACACTGCGGGTTCTGATAGCTGTGCATAGAGGATGCATTTTTTAATACTACGGGTTTATACAAAGACGTGTTGTGGCACAAGAACTGGAATCAACAACTCAGGTGAAGACATCAAGGTTTCTGAATACCTTGGAGGAAAGGCTATGTAGGAGAGACAAAGTTGCAGACATAATCACTGAGGATTCTGGGAGCTCTGCCAAGTGGGCATTGAGCGGGTGCATAGGTGCACAGGAGGACAAAACTACTGAATGTTCTGGGAGAAGACACTCTGCCAGGTGGGCATTGAGTAGGTGTGCAAATAGGCACAGAGGAAAAGAGAACTCTTTTGAGTTCTGGAATTCAGAGGAAGAATCCACTGAAGGATCTTCACAGGGTTGCTGAACACCCTACAGGCTTAGAAAGAGGTTGGTTGAGCGGAAGGATAGCCAGGAGGGCATCTAAATATTCTCCATCTGTGGAAGGAAGTTGAAGATAAAATCCCTTAGGGGTCTGAGCATTTGAGAAGCTTAGGAGAGACATCGTGGTGTATGCGCGAAGAATCTACAGGAGGTAGAGGTCAAATCTTCAAAGATTTGAAGAAAATATCAAGAGGAGTCAGCGTCGAGGAGAACGCCCGGCGAGAATTCAGGCAAAGGAGTTCATAGAGGAAGAGAAGACAAAGTTCGAGGCCTTTGGGGCTTTTGAAATTCTTCCAATTCTGGGAAGAAGGAGTGCACAAGCTCAGGAGAGCACAACAGCTGTTGGATCAGCCGAAAATATCGGGACCGTCGGTTTTCACATCCAGAGAGAAGCAGGAGGAGCGCACAGGAAGAACGGATCTGAACGAAGTACCTGACAACTGTGAGATCGGTTGGGAGCTGCACGAGGTTTAGCCTCGTGAACAGGAAGGTGAAAGTCCCGACGAGAGACAAGCATCGGAATATCGACACTCGGGGAATCAGAGTTCTCGAGGTCGAGGAATTTAGGACACTTCAAGCCCCAAATCAGTGAGATTTGATCTAGACCATCCGTTTGTGGAGACACGTGGCGAAGATCGAGCGACCCGTCAGTATATTGACTACCGGGGTTTTGAGTCGACAGAGAGTTTCTGTCATCGAAGCATTGAAAACTCTGAAATAGAGGGAAAGATCTGGACTGTCCATCATAGGAGGACACGTGGAGGATATCTAGATTATCGGGGGAAGTCCCGATAGAGGGTCTAATCGACGCATCAGAGATCGGTATTTCGCGAGTCCTCAGGACGAGACATCCGAGACACTTTAAGTCATGAACAATGAGAGGTGATCAAGACCGTCCGTCTTGAGGGGACGCATGGCAGCGAGTGAGGCCATCAGAAGGGGAGACCCGATAAGAAATTCGTCCAACAGGAAATCGTGGATTGGGATATCGGGAGTCCCGTGGACACGGGTTTTATGCATTTCGGCATTGCGATGTCCGAAACCTCGACAAGGAGGGAAGCTCCATCGTGAAGCCAACTGTCAGCATATCGGATAGGAGGAAAGAGCCATCGAGAGGGCTAGCTGTCAGCATATCGGAGAATCGGGATTCGAGGGATCAACAGTCCCGTGGGCAAATGCATTTCAGCATTTAAAACCCCGAAGTCCCGAAAGGAATATAGGACTGCGGTCATATGAAAGGGAGGTCGCGTGGACCACGAGTCTAGTCCGGAGGCTAGCGAAAGTTAAAGGGTATCGGGAATCGGAGGATCGTGGATCCTAAGGACAAGTGCATTCCGACACTCGAAAGTCCGAAACCCCGATAAGAGGATATAAGGCTGCGGTCTTATGAGAGCCGGTCATATGGACTAGGGCATAGCCAGGAGGGGCTAAGGAAAAAAGAGGCTCGTATCGGAAAATCGGAAATCGGGAGATCGCAGGGACAGAGGTTCTTGGCATCGAAGAACAAGAAACCCTGAAACCCGAAATTGAGTCGGGGAAAGGTCACAGGTGCATGCAGAGGCCATGACAAAGGGAAATGAGAAGGACTTGCGAAACGACTTTTTAGGAGAGATTCCAGGAGGGAATCAGATGAGCTAATTCGGCTCGCATGAGGAATTGAACAATCCTGTAAGCAAGGGGGCACGAGGTGCTGTGGTTGCTCGGTGTCCCTTACTGTGTCAGGGGGTCTTTAATTAGGTCATGAAATGAGGAAATCAATGGATTAGGTTTAAAAGACTTGATCACTACAAAAAAATGGTATCAATAAGACTACCTATTTGAACACAAAATCCCAAGATATTGAGATAACATCTGGCACACTCACAGGGGGAGAAAAAAATTAAAAGTGTAACTCTTTGTCAACGATGTCAAAGGGGGAGAAAAGTATTAAAATTTTAACTCTTTTTCAATGATGTCAAACGGGGACAAAAATAGTAAAAAAAAATTGGTATCAGTATTTGGTTCAATCCTCGAACGTGAAAATGAGATAATTAATAGGGGGAGAAAAAGTATTTGTTTTACATATATGTTTCCCTAAGGGGGATATTGTTGGAATTATTGATTGTGTGTTGTCATTGATGGAAACATGAGTCAAACATATACAATAATCAGAGAAAAGGGAAGATCACCTTGGGGAAGAAGCAATTCATGATCATTATTGATCACGATAGGATCAACAGTGATATTATGTTCCTAAAGTTGAGGAAAAGTAGCATGCAAATAATCCACATATAAAGTAACGAAGCACAAGGAATTAAGAGCTCAAGAGGGTTACTGAATAAGTATCTGTGTATAAAATAATGCACAAAAATTTATTAAAATCTCAAGAGAAATAATGATGAATAGATCAGAAGGAAGAGCATTGAAAACCGTTAGAACTATAAGGAAACTCTGTTACAATCGGTCAAAATCTCAATCGTTGATCGAAACCAAGTGGAAGGATAGAATAAGTTTTGTCACTTCTCCAATTTGCCACTTCAATGATTACTGGAGACAAGGAAGAATCCACAAAATCCCGAAGTCATGAAATAAACACCAATGTCGATCAGGAAGGAGCTTCATATGAGTTCTCAATTGTTAGATCAAGATTTAATTTAGAATTAAATGTTGATTTTCGATATATAATGGAAATGTTGAACCATCATATCATACTAAAGGAAATAAGGTGGTCAACTTCGGTGCTGACCACTTTGGCGACAAGAATTTCAGAAAAACCAAGAATAACCGAAGATCGGAGCTCCAAAGTCTTGAAATGAATGAGGGCCATCATATATAGGAAATGCATGGTGACCATTGGACGAGGATAGGTGATTCCAATGGTGGTCAATTCCAACACTGACCACTCTATGAAAATAAGTCTGAATCATGTAGGAATACTTGAAGGTTGAAGCCCCGTAGTCACAAAATCTGGCCAACCATCAGATCAAAGGAAGAGTTGGGAAATCCTGCCAATCGTTGATCGACATAAAGTGGAAGGATAGGGTGATCCTTGAAATCTAAAGTTTGAAAGTAATGCTAATTGTTGATCCATTTCAGGACCATTCTCGATCGTTGGATGAAGTAGTGGAAGGATAGGATAATCGGGGCCAAAGGAACGAAGTCCCGAAGTAAACAGAGGTTGTCATATCAAGACAAGAAAAGATCAAATGATGGAAAAACATATTCGACACTTCGGTGATGATCAAAGGTTGATATAAAAGTGAAAAAGTCATGAAGCCACGAAGTATCAAAGCCACAAACTTCAACGCCATTATTCAAGAGGGAGACATGTGGCAAGAGACAAAGATGACACATGGCCCAATTAGGTGTTAACAAATGTCAAGGTTGATGTGGCACATAAGGAACTTGAAATTCATGAATCAAGGTCACATGTGGCACATAGAATTAGGGTCCACATCATCTTGATTGACACCAACAAGCCACATCCCTATGGGATGACTAACTTCGAAGATATCTAAGCTTCTATTATTAGCTAATCCTCAAAGGCTCAAATCACGAAGTAGCATTAATCTTTGATATAATTTGGGATCATTCTCGACCATTGATCAAACATAGTGGAAGAATAGAGTAAGCATAAGGTGTTAACTGACAACAAGTGCTCACCATAATTTTATGATATATTCGGTAGGTAAACATTTGTAGGCATTGAACTACTTCAGAATTCTAGTAACCCGAAGTCCCAGAATTATGAATATATGAAGTTCTGGAGTAGATGACAACCGTCCACCTCAACTGAATATTAAGTCAAAGTCGTTGATCATTTAAAAGAAAAATTTCAATGAATGTGCAAGGATTAGACCAGACCGTCAATATGATAACTTCAGGAGTAATGCTAGCCATTGGATTAGCCAGCATGAGATGTAACCACTTCGGAAGATAAAAACTCCAAAAGAATACAAGGATTGAAAAGGCAATAATCCCAAAGGTCTAAGTACCGAAGAACTGGGCTCCATCACTGGTCACGTGATAAGGTAAAAAATATAGTAAGGAGCATAAAGGGGCTAGAAGTAAATAAGACCTTGGAGATTTGAATATGGTATCATGTATAAGAATAAGGGTAGAATGAGAAAAGCGCTAATAGAACACCGTTTGAAATAGGTAATCCCGTGGTCACAAAGGGAAGTGGGTTGAAGAAAGTTCCTTTGCAGATTTTGATTTCTATGAATAGTTAGGGGCATGTGAAGTAATTTGACGAGATTAACACCATAGCAGTAAAAAGTTCTAGTAAAAGCTCAAATATGATGTGTTGAAGAACTAGGGATGCAACAGAAGCATGGGAACGTTATAAGGAGTCGATCCATAACTGTGATCAACTCATGTAGACGAAATTTGAATCAAGATTAATCTTCTAATTAATTGATAAACTTACACAATAAATTAATGAATAAAAGGAGAAGATTATCTATGTTAAATTCAATGAAGAGATGCAACGGTTCATGTCAATAGACACAATGGTTCAATCCTATACCTATTGAAATACTATATAAACTAGAAGTAGTGGTGAATCTTAGGGTGTCTTGGTGGATTATATATATATATATATATATAATGGATTGAATGGAAGTTCATTCTATCAGGTTGGTGCCTGTTTACAAGCTGAGTCTCGTTATGAGGGTTGGATTCCTCACATCTCAGTTGGATCTGAGATCAAGAAGTTGGGTGTTGTTATGAGGGTTGGATTCCTCATTTCTCAGTTGGATCTAAGAACTACAAAATGGGTCTTGTATCATAGATTTGGATCTCTCATATCCAGTTGAAGTTAAATATATTAAAGGATTGGTTTTATTTGTATTCATTTAAGTTAAATAAAGAAAAGAAAGATATTGTATCTACTTCATACATTTTGTGTTACACATGTTTTTGAATAATTAATTGAGTTGCATATATCGTATTCAATTAATCCAGTTAATATATGAAAGTGTGAAAATAAGTTAAAATTTCTAGACATTGATTCACCCCCTGCCCTCTCAGTGTCAGTGTGCGTTTCAACACTGAGAATATAGAAAATAACAGTGTCTGAACATGTGAGCTCCAATATTTTTTATTTTGTCTACTAATGTGAACTTCAATATCCGATGAGAGTGAATTTTGAGAATTGAATCAACTTAAATCCTCACTCTTCATTGAAAATTCCCAAAAACCCAATCAAATTCCAACCAACAATGCTAGGTTTAATGCCCATCTAGGTGAATAATATGTCCACATTATCTCTCTTTGAAAATGACATACAAATAATATCAATTAGTATGCTATGTATGATTAAAATGAACCATATGTGGTGAAATATTTGCAACACTGGTTTTGTTTTTGATGTCAAAACTTGAAGTCTGACAATCATCATTAATATTTCCCCTTTTGTCTACTAACATTTGTTTTGAATGATGACTTGTCTTTCCATGATGAAGACAAAGATGGAGATAAAATTTTTTGTTTCCATATGGATAACTCGATGTCAATGTTGGCATTCAAGAATTTCCTCAATGTGTTTATCATCAACAACATTAACTTCTGCATCATTATGTTGAACATTTGAATCTTACCCCTTCAAATTTCAGCAAGAAATCTGGCACTCATAAAATGAACTAGTTTGGAGTAGTCAGGAATATGAAATTCATTGTCTTTTTTATATCCTAAGCCATATCGATTTATTTTTTTAATTGCAATTATTCCCAAGGTTTGACAATGGTTTTGGAAATATCACTATGTACTTTTTGATGTTCTTCTCGGTATTCATGAATGTTTTCTTTTGTAACTTCAAAAGAAAATTCAAATGCACATTCACTTATACTACTTTTAGTATCACTTTATGCTTCTACTTGTCACTTTTCTTCAACAAAACTTGTATTCATCAATTCATTGTTAATGAATGAATCTATCTCATAATCAATCAAGGGATCATCATTCATATCTTTTTTTGTATGCATATAAACCATTTTCATTAGGTCATTTGTACCACAAATCAAATCAACCATTTTCATTAGGTCATTTATATCACAAATAATATCAATCATTTGCAATAGGTCATTTGTGTCACAAGTAGTATCAAAATGTTCTTGATTTGCATTGTTAGAATTTCCTACTCCTTTTAAAATAATCTTAGTTGAAGTGATTCAATTAGTCTATCTTCCAAATCAATTTTCTTATGGATATCAACAACCCAGTTATCCAAATAATTTAAGGATTCATATAGTTATTTAATTTCTTGATTGGTGTTTTGCAAATGCTTTCCTCCTTTACCTAGTTTAGATTTGTAATTGTCAAAATCTCTTGTATGTGTTTCTGTAATGATTGTTTGTACTTGTTTTCTTTTGTATTGTGCTCCCTTGCAATTGTCTCCAGTAACTTTAGGGTGTTGGTTACTATTTATAATGCACTCTAAAGTGTTATTTTGCAAAGATTATACTTTGATGAAAATGAAATCTTTATTCAATTTGAGGTAGGTATTGGCTTCTTGTACTTGTTTGAGGTAGGTGTCATGCTAGCTTGTACATGTTTTATTTTGTATTGTGCTCCCTTGCAATTGTCTCCAATAACCTTAGGGTATTGGGTACTATTTATCATGCACTCTAAAGTGTCATTTTAGAAAGATTAGACTTTAATGAAAATGAACTCTTTATTCAATTTGAGGTAGGTCCTTTCTTCTTGTAACTCTACCCTTTGCACAATTCAATCACTCAACCTTATGTTTCAATTTCAATGACTGAACAAACAATTGACTCAAAGAGAATTGTCCTTAATGGACTTACAATTTTCACTTAGCATCAAATATTTTGAAATGACACAAAATATTTTATCAATTTACAAAGAAGATAATTTTGAGAGGACTTCAAAACACTTAATTGTTGTAATGAAAATTCCACTTCATGAGCTCATGAAAAATTGAATTTGTTTTCTTGTTTTGTTTGCCAAATTAAATACAAGTGTAAAAAAAATCTACACAAAGTAGAGTATCACACATACAAAATATTACAATTGCACACAAGTACTTCTTGTGTACCTTTGACCACCTTATTCTAAATTCATAAAGGTCTAGGACATATCCACCTCAAAAACAATTGAAGCAATTTTCTTATGGTTGTTACAACTCAACATTTAGCACCAAAGAGTGTGACAAACAATTATCTTTGATAATGATAATTCCACCTTTGTCTTTAAATATCAATCCAAAATTGGGATACATTTTTTTTTGTAAGGTACCATATCTATTATAACAACATAAAACATAAATATTGTTTAGAATAATAGCGGAACATCACAATATATGAAACCACAACACCAAAACAATGCATTTATTGATAGGAAATACTGTTCACTTACCTCTTTGAGGGGGAAACCTCCAACAGAGCATCGCTCTATTGCAATAATTCTCCAGACAAAACTTATCGTGCCCTTGACTCCTATTTATACTAAATCTATCTATCACAAGAACAATCTAGAGGAATATCTTTTAGAAGCAAAGCTTCTATTAGGTCTTCTTACATTTGACTTATTCTTTCTTATTACTAGGAATTATTAATATTGGCCTTTATTACATGGAAAATATATTACTATGCCTATGTGAGGGGTTAGGGAGGTTAGGTCCCTAACATACCCCCCCCCCTTTAAGAACATCCTTGTCCGCAAGGCTTGAGATGAGAAAATTGTTGTAGAATTGTAGATCACTCCCAAGTGGCATATAATGGAGTTGTATCTTTCCACTGTAACAACACTTCCTTGATGGTGCAGTGATGAAGACGATGCTCACACTGGTCCAAGAAACTTGTGGATGAAACCATATGGAGCCTTATTCATCCAACTCAGGAAGAATAGTTTGAGTTTGGCACTTAGTTCCAATCACCTTCTTTAAGTAGGAGACATGAAAAAAATGATGGATCTTAGAATGAATGGGAAAATCTAACTGGTAGGAAACATGTCCCATGTTCTTGAGAATGTTATAAGGACCATAAATTTACGTGCAATTTTCTGACAACATTCAACCTTGAGTGATGTTTTCTTATAAGGTTTCAGTTGAAGAAACACATGATCCCCTTCATCAAATTTATGTTCAGAATGACCTTGATCTCCTTGTTTCTTCATGTGAATCTGAGCCATTACCAAATTATCTTTGAGGGTATAGAGAATAGCCTCCTGAACTGTAAGAGTTTGATCAAATTCTTGAACCTTCGAGACACCTAACATGTATCCGAGAATTCAAGGTGGATTTTTTCCATATACTGCTTCAAAAGGAGTCATGTGAGTAGATGTATGGAAAAATGTGTTATACCACCATTCAACTAGGGGTAACCACTGAGCCCACTGATTTTTCCTGTCAGATGAAAAAAACCGCAAATATGTTTCCAAACACTTGTTGACAAATTCAATTTGGACATCAATCTTGGGGTGATAGGTAGTGCTAAGATTCAATTGTGTTCCCTTTAGCCTGAATAATTCTTGTCAAAAATTGTTGGTGAAAGTGGGATCTATGTAAGAGACAATAGAATGAGGCATGCCATGAAGCTTGAAAATATGATCCATGAAAACTTGAGCCACTGTGGATGCGGTGAATGGGTGTTGAAAATCACATAAATGGGCATATTTGGAAAGACGATCAACTACCACCATGATGAATGACTTATTTTGTGATTTAGGTAGGCCCACAATGAAATCCATAGAAATGTCCCTCCAAATAGTTGCTGGAATCAGAAGCGGTTGTAATGTACCCAGAGCTTTGACAGTTTCTCCCTTGTTGCATTGATAGATATGAAATTCATCCACAAATTTGAGGATTCCATGTTTCATACCATCCCAAAAAAAACAACGTTTAACCCTTTCATAGGTTTTGGTAAACCCTAAATGCCCCATTGTGGGTGAAGCATGAAGCTCAGACAACACTGTGGATTTAAGTTGCAACTGGTTGCTTAAATAGAGATGGCCTTTGTAGCAGATCTCTTCATTGTGCCAAGAGTACACTGGAGAAACTAGAGAATTGTCTTGCAATTTTTGGATGAGTCAAATTTTTTTAAGGTATTGCAACCATTCCCGATGAGCAACTTGGAGCCAATTTGGTACAACGAATGAGAGGGGAAAAATGGACCCTTCTTCTTCATACTTCTTGGAATGAGCATCAACCACCACATTTTATTTTCCCTTCTTATAAATGATCTCATAATCATATCCAAATAGCTTGTTCCCCCATTTTTGAGGCTTTGATGGTCTATTTTAATTTGGAAATGTTTCCCCAATAAATAAGGTTGTCAAAGATCCAAAACATGCAAAATATCTAAGTTTTCCTTTTCATAGATTGATTGGCTGAGATGTCACTAGAAAAGTTTTTTTCCAGTGAAGGCCAAAGGCCTACCATCTTGCATGAGGACTACTCCAATTCCTTTCCTAGAAGCATCAAATTCCAAGACAAAATCCTTTGTGAAGTTGGGAAAGGATAGGATAAGAGTTGTGCACATAGCCTCTTTTAATGCTTGGAAGGAGTGATCATCTGTTGGAGTCCAAGTTAAAGCATTGTTTTTAAAGAAATTAGTAAGAGGTGCTACAATTTTTCCATAATTCTTAACAAACTTGCAATAATATCCCGTTAAACCTAAAACACAACGCAAGCTCTTGAGAGTTTTGGTGCAAGGCCAATCCTACATAGCTTCAATTTTCTTAGGATCCACCCTTACATCATCCTTATTGACAATATGACCCAAGTACTCCACTTCCGAAGCTCCAAAGGAACATTTCTATTTCTTGAGAAAAAATTGGCGCTAAGAGAGTAAAATAAAAAATTGATCCACATGGGTAAGGTGTTATGCCCAGGTTTTACTATAGATGAGAAGATCATCAAAGAAAACTAGGACAAAATGATTGAGAAAATGACGTAAAACATGATTCATGAGACTTTGGAAAGTGGAGGGATCATTACACAGGCCAAAGGGAATGACCAAGAACTCATAGTGATCCTCATTAGTTCAAAATGCAGTCTTAGGAATGTCTTCTTATTCCATATGTATCTGGTGGTAGCTAGAATGAAGATCAAGTTTAGTAAAGTACTGAGTACCACTCAATTCATCCAAGAGATCATCAATGCCAAGAATGAGAATTTTTTTTTTGATGGTGAGTTTGTTGAGGGCTCAAAAGTATGGAAACATATGCTAAGTACCCTCTTTCTTGAGTACCATGACCATAGGAGAAGAATAGGGGTTGGTATTAGGGCGGAGAACACCTGTAGCAAGAAATTTTTGAACAATTTTCTCAATTTCATTTTTTTGGGAAAATGGATGATGACAAGGGAGAACATTGGGAGGAAGACTGCCTCGGATGAGAGGAACAAAATGATCATGAACACCACGGGAAGGAGGAAGTCCCTAGGGGGTGGAAAAAATAGCTTGGTGTTTGGAGATGATAGATTGGAGGTCAGGATTCACCAAGGGTGTCTCAATTGCTTGAATAGAATGGAGTTGGGAAATAATGCCCAAATGACATTTTTTAAGGAGATTTTCCATTCAATGGGAACTGCTGATCTCATGGGATCCTTTTGTGATGCCTTGGAACTTATACTATCGATCCTCCTTTTGGAATTGCATGGTTAATTCCTTAAAATCCATGAGGATGGGACCAAGAGTGTGTAAACATTTCGTACCAAGCACAATATCACAACCACCCATGTCGATAACAAACATATGATATTTCAGGTTGTACTGCCCAATTTTGAGACACTCATTTTCACAACGCCCCCCACATTTCATGGAACCTCCATTGGCAATCATGATTTTAAAGTTGTTGACTGCATGGATATAACAATTGGTTTCTTGGGAAATGAGACAATGAATAAAATTATGAGTGTTTCTATTGTTAATTAAGATGATGACCTTCCTATGCTTAATGTAGCCAATTAGATTGAGGGTTTAGGGAGAAGAGAAGCCAGTGAGATAATTCAATGAAATGCCTTGTTATACTTCTTGGGGGTCAAATATAAGAGTAATATTAGTTGTCTTGGATAAATTTTCCATAGGGTTCTTGACCTCTTATTCAACAAAATCCTCATAGATGGACATAAAAAAAAAAAATTCCTTACACTTGTGCCCCGAAAAATATTTGTCATCACAATTATAACAGAGGCCCTTGAGTTGGTGTTCCACCATTTAAGCCCTAGTTAATTTCTATATCTTGAGAAGAGTGGAAGGAGGGGTAGGGTTGTTGGGTTGAGTGCAAGGAATAAAGGAAGGTTTGTATTTCTTTGCAGAGAACATGTTGTGCTTCCTTGGCACATTGAGTAGCTTCCAATAAATTCTGAGGGCGAGCCATGAGGACTTGGGAATGAATTTCATATTTGAGGCCACTCATAAAACATTCCCGAAAGAAGGCATCATACATGCCCTCTGTTCTGAAAGACAAATATTCAAAGGTAGAGATAAAGTCTTCCATTGTGCTAGATTGTTTCAAATTGGTCAAAAGGTCGAGATAGTGGGTGTCAGTGTCAAATCATTCATATATATAACACACATGACCCCTAAGTACCCTTTTTAGGGATGGGGCATCAAAATTTTCTCTCCTTAATTGTATTGAATCCTCTTTATGGGGTTTCCATCCTCTTCTAGTCAACTATATCTTTCTAACGACTAATACTAGGCTCAAATCCAAGCTCTGTATTGCAAGTTATGGCCTCCCAAAGATCTTTGGGCATTATTATTCAAGGTCCATGTGGCACCCACACGGATCCATCTCTTTCATACCATCCCCAAGTTCCTCGATGTCTCATATATTCCCCAATGTTCCTACATCCATGGTGGAAGACCATCCACCATCCAATCCAACGACGAGACTTGATCCTCGTTTAACACATAATCTTGAGAGAAAATTCGGTGTTCGATACTGAGAGCCCATTTTTATTTCTACGTGCACATCCTCAAAAGTTTTGAAATCCTGAACTCCCAAAGGAGTATGAAATCTCTCCACATGGCTTCGGCCTTCGGTCCCTTCGACTTATCTACAACACTTCACCCAAAACCTCCATAGTTTCGAAGTCCTAAAATCTCGAAGGATCCACCCTTACACATGGTGGTGCATTAAATGCAGAGGTAAATACAACTGGGTCCCGAGTACTCCACCCGCCAAATGGACCAAGAGAATATGTGCCAAGGGGGTGACACATGGCAAGGTAGATATGACACGTGGCCCCTTCAATGGGTGACATGTGCCACATTTTAATGGTAACATAGGGTCTGTGAAAAGTATGAATCAAGGTGACATGTGGCACGTCAAACATGGGTCCATGTCACCCCAGGTGACGTTAGCATGCCACGTCACTCCATATTGATATCCTTCCGATGCCCTTAGATCTTAGAGTCAATATGCGTCCACGTAGATCCATTGATCTACAACTTATGTTACTTCATAACTTCGATGCTTAGGGAATCTGATGTGTGCCTTCCTCCTTGCTCCTAGAGTGGTCAACGTTGTGCTGAACATGGTCTATATCTAACGGTCATGGGAGATCCTGAAAGGTCCTCATATCTATGGCTCCTATCACTTCACAAATTTAGTGTTTGGGTGTTCTTCTTTCTTACCACCCCCTTTCTCCTGGAGTGGTCAACACCAGACTGACCTTGACATAGATCCAATGGCCAGGGAAGATTCCCAAAGAATCCCTAGATCTATGGTTCTCATTAATTCATAGATCTGACATTTAGGGTTTTGGTGCTATGAAATATCCTCTCTCTCGAAGTAGGAATTCGCCGAAGTGTTGTGCATGAGTCCCTCCACTGGTTGATCGGATGGTTAAGAGGGGTTCTCAATGGACTCCCTAGATCCGCAACTCACATAAATTCACAACTCCAATGTTGAGGGAATTTGGTGCTATGAAACCTCTTTTCTCTCGAAGTAGTCAACGTCGGACTAACCTCGACGTAGATCCAATGGCTAGGGAGACTCCTAAATACCCTTGGATCTGCGACTCACGTTACTTCAAGATTGGTAAGTGGGTTAGGGTTTAATGGTGAGACAAGGCCATCGATCACAGTTAGGGAAACCACCATATGTTGGTCAACCTCGTTGGTAACCGAACTAGCAGTTTGCCTTCGACCGGTTTGAGAGTGGTAAGGCCTTAAAACCACGGAGCTCCGAACTCCTAGAGTTTTGAAGCCAGAAAATCTTAGCTCCTTTCGGGCCTAGCATAGGGTTTCCAAACCTTGGTCATATGGAATCCTGGACAACCCGTGAGGCTGCATGCTTAACACTTAGCCGTGATTTGGTTAGAACCATGGATATGATCCCTCGGTCACACGGGTGAAGGGTTTGAAGGAGGTGCCCTCCTTCTATAGAGTTCGAACTTAGTGACTTGCGAAGGTAAATTTGAGATGTCGGAAGGACTTAGGTATTCCAGTTAACTCTACCCCGACTCTCCTGCAGATCCACATCCCATAACTATTTAGCTACTAATATGAGGAAAATAGAAGACCATTCAAAATCATGGGTTCACATATAAACAATGAGGATTTCTACCTTAATAATTCAATACAGAATTTAGTCATAGACATGTATATTCAATCATCATTTCCATTCCAGTACACAGAGTATGAAAATACTTATCAAAAAATAGAATCGTGAAGCGACTGCTGAAAGGGGTGCCTATTTCCACTGAACCATAGGCACAACCACTCATGAACAGATTTACCATTGGCCACCCCCTAACTAGACCATGATTCTCTAAGAGAGACTCATTCTTCTTGCTCAACAACAGTCATGGATAAAGATTACTCTCTTTCTCCCACAAGAACTTAGTAAACAATTTTCTTTGTACCAAGCAAGGAGGCTTGCAATGAGTACTTCCATAGTCACACGTCTTCTTTGCATCCCCATTTATCAACTTGGACTGAAAACACTGCCAACAACTTCTTGCACCCAGAACGATTTTGTTTCTCAGTTCTCTTCTAAAACAGAGAGTTGCACACAATCTCCTCTTCTGTAGAGTGGTCTATCGACTCTCTTCTCTTGTCGATCTCCTCTATTCACATAATCACTTCCTTTATTTCATTCCTCAACAATATTGCATGGGTCCGCATCCCTAGCTCGTGGTTAGGTCAGGAATCCTTTTATATTGGTACTTTCCAATATCCTCATTAACTCTTGAGGAGGCTTCCCAACTACCGGCCTGACTGGTAATTCATTTCTGGGTCAGAGGATTGTTCTAGGTCTGAGCAATTAAATCCAGTAAGGTACTGGTTTGGTTGGGGTCATCTCAACCATTTCTAGTTCCCCTCACCATCTCTCTCATAGAATCATGATCTATCTTGGCAAACCCCCCTTTCAACAGTTATGCAACACTATCCATTTACTTGCATGGTATCAGAGCGGGAGTGGGCTTTGAGTCCCTCGAGAAGAGCCTGTGAAAGATAGAATGTTAATCTATTGTATGAGTAGATTACTCTCCCATTTACTTGCATGGTATCAGAGCGGGACTGGGCTTTGATTCCCTCGAGAAGAGCCTGTGAGAGATAGAATACTAATCTATTGTATGAGTAGATTATCTTAGGAGAGTAGAGTAGATTTTGTGTGAGTGATTGATGCAATGGAGCGTGTGTAATTTTTTGGCCATGGTTTCTTTATGGGAGTAGGTTGTTTGTTCATCCAGGTTTTCTATTGTTGGTGTATATGTTGATGACGAAGAATAGTTGTCGATTTTTGTTGATTTAGTCAATATCCAGATAAGAATTTGTGATCTTACCTTGTGAGAGCTATGCCACGATTTTGATGAAAAAATAACAGTTGAATGAGTTTTAGGGAATAGAGGACCAGAATAATTTTGGTTTGAAGAATCCACTATGGAGATGAAAGGTACATTTCAATTGAGAAAAATAGAGTGATGTGGGGTTGTTGAAAGAAATTCAACAAATTTATACATGCGTTTTTTGTTTGATATCAAAGACAATGAAATTCTTGTTGGGGGGACATAACATGGGGACAAAAAGTGTTGAAGGATTTGATGTTGAACAGATTCTTGATAGAACGAAGGCCATGAGGATGGACGACCCTCGCATCAGTGGAAGCTTTGCAATTTGGGGCGGTATTTTTTCATATTTCGATTTATTGATGGTGTATGTTAGGAAAAAATAAGACTCCAAAAATTCTATTATTGTTGAAGTCACCATGGGAGGGTTTCTCCTAATGCGTTAGGGACCTAGAGTGACCACTAGGTCCACTATATTTGGCAATGTTTTTCTTTCCTTGATAGAGGGAGAGGGGATTCTATTGAATAGGGTTTTGAGTGTGCAACAACAATTTCCTCCCCTGGTTGAAGATGTGCACATTACGCTGATAAGAGGTTTCTTCCTCTTTCTCAGAGATGCATCGACACAACTCAGACATGGGATGAAAAATACTTACGAGCATCAAATCTGGGTTATGAAAAATTCTTGGTTTCATTGGCCATGGTCACGCATCACAGTCCTATGAAACTAGTGGAAGTGTAGCGTTGAAATATGGAAATGAAGAAACAAAGAACATTAGTCACCTTTTTGTGCATAATGGCGTCCTCTACCACTTACGATTTTCGTAAGCCGTAGGCTAAAGATTCTACGAAATGAAGATTTTTCCTGGGGATATTTGCTCAAAATCCAATGAAAAATTGTTGGATTCATAGAATTAAGTGATTATTTCTGTAAAATCTGAGTGCCTAGGAGTTTTTCTAGATGCTGAATCCATTTATACATTCAAAAATGGATTCTGAACAAAAAAAAAACATTGATTCATGTAAATTTATATCACCGAATTCCAGCGGAAAAAACCATTTCATAGAATAGCTAGCCAACATCGTTTCGGAAAATTGAGATTGAGTGAGACGATACAACATCCAAATCATACATGGTGGGAAAATAATATGCTGCAAGTATTGTAGTCCTAGAAGTGTTGCATGAGTGGTGGTGATGGGAAAAGAAGATGCCCTGAGTTTTCTAGTCCTCGAAGTGTTGCATGAGTGGTGGGGAGTTGATTATGAGATCAAGAATTCGACATCTAGCATAGCTAAAATGGATTATGGTTATAAGACTCTTATTCTAGATTTGTACTATGGGAAATTTGGCTTGGATGTTGTAGAAGCACAACATTTAATGGATGGACTTGATTGGCAAGGTATTATTAAATATATTACGACACCTGTGAAGTGGCTGAAGAAAATGAGTTGGAAAACTTTGTAAGAGTAATACTTTGGCTTTGTAATTTTCAATTTTTGGATTCATTGAACTTAACAAACATATTCAGTATAGCTAACTCAATATGGGAATACATTTTTTTGTTAGTGTTATCGCCCATCCTAGGGGTAACTAAGGAGATGATGTCTCGAGACCCACAAAAATAAGACATGGAGTGTTGAGAGCTAGATGATAAGTTGAGCCCACATTGAGCAGACAAAGCCCCTCCTCTCCACCACACATCACCATTCATCGTCAAAAACATAGCAGCATCTGCCACACCAGCCTGACCCAAGAACGACAACATGTCTTACTTCATGAGGTAACAAGTATACTCTCATGTTAAGTGTCACTTTAGTAATTGAATCATTTGAGCATGTTGCAAAGGGTATTTTATTGAATATGGAATGTTTGCTTGAAAATTATATCTTTTTCCTTATTTCACCTTGGTGGTTGACATGGTTTCCTAGTAAGTGGGTCACCCTCAGGAAAATGGTTTCTACTAGGGGGTATCCTTGAAGGGTCATCATACCATATTTACCACGTTCCACACCTCTTCCCCTCAGTTTTCTCATATTTTGGGTGTTTGGGTTCATTGACCCCAAGAAGGGATTGTACCTCATTTCATGGGAAGAAGGGGATGAAGGCCCAAAGGTGTTGTAGCTAACACTATAAAATTCAAAATTCATAATCTATCCTTCTAGATGCTTGACCTAAGGTTCTAAGAGAAATGAAATGTCTCTCCATAAAATTGAAGGACCTTTTGAAAAGAATAAAATGAATAAGAATCGCTCGCTTAGTTGGGGAATGCATTGCAGTGTCCTTTAATTTCTAGTTCATATGGAACTCAATGTATTCTAACTTCAAGTGGTATTGTGGTGATATTTTACTTTCCATTGCACATAGCATTCGATGTTTAGACCATTAAAAAAAGAGAAAGGAAAATAAAGGGATTGGAAAAATGTTTCATTGCAAACAAAGCGATGCAACACACCCTCCACAAAGACACCCATAAATAAGACAATATGAGCCCTTGATATGTCAGAAACCCCATGCCCAAAAGTACTACCCCAATCCATCTCATACTCACTAAATTTCCTAGAGAGGGTATTCTTGGGAAACATTCCTTGAGTTGGGGATTGGCCTACCAGATAGGGCACCATGACACCCATCCCATATCTAAATTTGGAAAAGTTTATAAGGTCTTTGAATTTTTTTTAATTTGGAAAGGGGAGACTTAATGCACTTTTTTAGGTGGTTTTTTATTAAATGTGGCTTACTTGGCATGATTCATATGAGTTGTGGACCCTTGGAGGGCATATTTGATTGCCTTTGCATGACCTTTCCCTGTGAAAGCTATTCATGGAGGGACTAAGCCACTTGGACCTTCATAGGGACTTGAAATCCCATTGGATGGATGTTGAGCCCCACTCATTGGAGGCCAAGGATGATGAATGTTTCACCTTGGGGGACTTCCCTAGCACATGAACAAGGCCCCGAATGATGAAGAAAGGATGATGTCACCCTCCTATGCCAAAACGTCTCTCTTGGTGATCTTGACGTCACACATTTGGGAGGACGTTTGGCCATTTTGGTGCACTTGGTGGTGTTGAGGGCTTGAAGCCCCAAATTCGTGTTTGATATAGAGATGACATGGCACATTTATAGCATGACATCCTAGCCATTGGAGGCTTATCATCACATGTTCCACCTTGGAGAATCTTTTTATGGGCTAATATGCTACTATTTTGTTATTTTTGGTCATTTTGTAGCATATTTGGGAAAACAGAGCTAAATGATTTTCTAATTAAGCATTGTAACTTGTCTTTTAGCTTAAAATCATGGATTTAATTGTAAAGTGGACAAACATGACTTCGGTTTTCATCATATAAATATGAGGCAAGTCATTTTCATTTTATCATAACTCATCACTTGATAATATTGCTCTTGGATTGAAATTTCGGCCCTGTTGGACAATTCACTATCTCTCTTTTTCTTGTGCAATGGATGCAATACTTGTTACTTGGAGCATTAAAGGCTAACAATTTTTCTTGGTGGTCTCTCTTGGAAAAATGTTGCATGATATCTGGGTAGTAAGGGTTTATTGCATGCTATCTCTTGGAATTAGTGAGTAATTTCTACAATTGATTGTTGTATTGCTTATTTAAATTCAAGGAAACTATCTTAAACCCTTGGATGACTAAAAAGGATTACACCCTCCAACAAGGTTTATTTATTTTTTTTCTATTAAAGGAATATAAGGCTTGCAACAAGAAGTAAGAAGGTGTACACCCTTGTTGCAAGGCTTAGCTGGGGTGTATTTCTCTAGGGAGTAAGAGGGTTTACACCCCTTGATCCAAATTATTTTGAACATGAAATGAAGGTAGAGACATAAAAATGGAATACATATAAATATTGCAAGCAATAGAGAGATAAATAATACACAATTTCTATTAATTAAAGAAATGTACAAACACTGTAAAAATATAGAGTGAATGAACTCACTAGAATGGTGGCATCTTATCTCTGAGAAGATATGTGATGGATATACTCATTTGCAAGAAGATGTTTACAATGAGGCTCCAAAGGAATTTTTAACATAAGGAATAAATGAGGAAATCCAAAACCCTAACTCTGGTAGATGAAATGCCAAAAGTTTTGTGGGCCCCGATGGGGGTAGTTGATACGTCAACTTCGTGAGGGTGTAACGATATTCATTTGGGGTGCATGATAGCTCATTGGAAAGGTATAGACGAGAGGAAAACATTCTGATTAGTACCATTCCAAAGCCTTGGGCTATTGCCTAGGCCCCCAAATGTTAAAAAAATGTCGATTAAGGCCTCAAAACACTAATACATATGATCAAATTTGCCACGGTTTTTCATTTCTATTGCCACACATATCCGTCGCACTTTCCACGAAAGAAAAGACTATTTTTCGTCACCATTTTTTCGTCGCTATGTCCACGAACTAGGTGTTTATGGAAACAACGACGAAATTAGCCCTCCACGTGTCATCACCATCAAGATATGTTTTCCTTATAAAGAGTGGAAATAGCGACGAAACTTCGTCACAATAGGGAAAGAAAATCGTGCCAAGGTAAAAAACTTACCAAGAGATTACGACACAGATGCCATACGTGCGACACAAAACTATGGAAAGTTGCGACGAAAAAGTGTGGCAATAGAGACGAAAACGTTTGACAGAGACAAAAGTTACGATGCAGATGTTATATGTGTGATGCAAAACCATGGCAAAGTGTGACAAACTTTCGTCGCTATTTCCATGCTTGTTCAGAAAAAATCTTTGCCTTATGACCTATCGTCGATATTGCCACGCTTCCTTTAAGTTAAAAAAAATTAAAATCTACATGAGATATGGTATACCATATTGAGAAGCTGGATGTTGGGATTCATGATTCGTGATTGACCCATAGCCTTTTGGTTGATTCATTCCCTTACCAAAAAAATGAAGGTTACTCACACTCATATGAATGAAATAAATCAAAGTTGTTCCCACGAAAAAAGTTGTAATGCTTTGAAAGAATGGTAGATCAAAACAATGGATCACTTGTTTAAACAAACACACTTACACCTATTCAAGTAGAGGTAACTCACTCTATTCAAATTAAGGTACGCGATACCATATAAATGAAGAGAAATGGAAATGTTTAACTNGCAAGTTAAATGTTAAAGGCATGATTTATTGATTAATAAGTAATCTTCTTATAAAATGAAAGAAATTTTATACAACTGATTCACCCCCCCCCTCTCAGTTGACTTATCATGTACAACATGGGTCAACATCATGTGCAGTTAAGTGACAGAGTCATGGACATTTTCATGACATATGGACATAGATGAATTCATGAGATATTTGGTAGGTCTAGAATACATTGCATGACATAAATCAAAGAAGACACATGACAGTGGATGAAATCATGATCTCAAGAGGAATTTCAGAAAGACTCGTTGGAATTGTCATCAAGAGGAATGTTCAATAAAGCATATGACTCAGAAAATAAGCATATTTATAGGTGGAACCATCTAGTCACAAAAAGGAAAACCATGAGAGGCACAACAAGATAGGGGGAGAGAAACTGTCAGAAGGAGTTATAATGTCAAGATAAGATTATAGAATGATTATGTCATTGATGTGATGAAGGAATATTAACATGAATGCTTTAAATATATGTCAGTGGATTATTGTAACAAGAAGTACCAATGGACAAGAAGCCTTGGAAGAGATAAAATGAAGTGTATATAAGAATTCCCACATTGATCTACACAACAAAGAAGATAGGGGGAGATAAATAAAAAGAAGACAAAGGGAGAGAAATTGTCAAGGGAGTTACCCATTGCCATTTATTTCAAATGGGGAGAGAAAGAAAAAAATAATGAAGACAAGGGGAGAAATGATCACAGGGGGAGTATGAGTGTTGTCATCAATGCCAAAGGTAAATATTGTTGGTAAATAGGTTGTCATCTCAAATAATCTCAAATCACCTCTCCAAAGTCTCCATCCTCTTCTACTCATCTTTATCTTCCTAACACTACTACTAGACTCAAAACCGAGCTTTGAATTGCAAGTTAAGGCCTCCCGAAGTTCTTCGGGCGTTATCAGTCATGGGCCACGTGGGTCCACCTCATTCGTACCATCCCCCAAGTTCCTACATCCATAAGGAAATTACATCCGCCATCCAATCCAATAGTGGGTATTGATCCTTATTTAACACACATTCTAGAGGGGAGTTTGGCGTTTAGCGCTTCGGCGTTGAACGCCCTTTTTTCCTTCCTCAATGCATGTCTTTCGTAGTCCCGAATTCTTGAACTCCCAAAGGATACCATAATCCCTCCACGTGGCTATAGCCTTTGGGAATTTCAACTTACCCACGACACCACATCCCAAACCTCCGGAGTCTCGAAGGGTCCACCCTCGCACATGGTGACGTACTAGATGTGGAGGTAAGGACAGGTGGGTCTCGAGTACTCCACCCACCAAATGGACCAAGTAAGAAAGTACCAGGGGTGACATGCGATAAGACAGATATGACACATGGCCCCTATAATGGGTGACATGTGTCACATTTTAATGGGCACATAGGGTATGTGAAACATACGAATCCATGTGACACGTGGCACGTCAAACGTGGGTCCACGTCACCCTGGGTGACGTCAGTGTACCACCTCCACATGAACTGATAGCTTTCCAAACCCTTCGATATCATGGTCAAGGTGTGTCCATGTAACCCCTAGATATACAACCTTCCTCCTCGCTCCTGAAGTGGTCAACATCAGGCTAACCACGGTCTAGATCTAACGGTCAAGGGAGATCTCAAAGGGTCCCTAGATCTACGGTCCTCATCACTTCGTAGCTCTAGCCATCAGTGGTTTCGACATTATGTTTTCTCTTCTCTCTTGAAGCAGGAATTCACCAAAGTATCGTATGCGATCCCCTCCACTAGTTGATCAAGTGGGTAAGAGGGGTTCTCAATGAACTCCCTATATCCACAACTCTCATCACTTCGTGACTCCGACGTTCAAGGAATTTATTTCTATAACATCTCAGTTCTCCCGAAGTAGGACTTCTTCAGACTTACGTAGGTGTAGATTCAACGGCCAAGGGGACTCCCGAATACCTTTAGATTTGTAGCTTGCGTTACTTCATGATTGGTAAATGGGTCAGGGTTTAACGGTGGGACATATCTATTTGCAATGGTTAGGGAAACTTCCAAGTGCTAGTCAACCTCGTGGATAACCATAACAACCAGTTTCCTTCGGCCAATTTACAAATGGTAAGGTTGTAACATTTCAGAGCTCTGAACTCTTGGATTTCCAAAGCCAGAAAGCCTTAGCTCCTTTCGAGCCTAGCGCAGGGCTCCTAGACCTTGGTCATATGGGTCCTCCGAAAATTCTCATGGGCTACACACTAATATATTAGTAGTGAATTGGTTAAGGACATGGACATGAGCCCTCGGTCACATGGGTTAAAGGTATGAAGGAGGCACCCTCCTTCCATAGAGTTTGAACTTGGTATTCTCGCGAAGGTATATTCAAGAGGTCTACAGGACTTAAGCATTCTAGTTAATCCTACCCTAACTCTCTTGTAGACTCACGTCCCATAACTCTCTAGCTAGTAAGTGGAGATAAAAAGATGACCATTCAAAAGCATGGGTTCACAGAGAGATCATACATATTTCTACCTTAATAATTCAATATAGAAGTTAGTCATAGACATAT
>SNQJ01S0044937.1:4227-15692 GCA_010110895.2 Picea sitchensis
TGCATTTTATGCATTATTCAAGGTTACACTATCTCTTTTCCTCTACTGAAAACAAGGTAGGACTCTTCAGTAATTGATGCCCTGCTATGTTTTACAGTTTTCTATTTTCATCTCATACCATTCGATATTGCAATTTCGACTCAAATATGAAATACGACCTCTGTGTTGTCAAACAATTAATTTCATTTAAGGAATTTTTCTCATACAACTAAGGTAGAAAAATCACTTTAAAACACACTAAAAAACATTCATGATGCCTGACATTATTCTTTGAGCCTTAAGTTTAATCTCAGGAACAACATATTTTTGTTGTCATTTCCAGGGATGGAGAAATAAAGTTATTTTTCCCTGGGAGACCGACAAGGTGAGATTCTATCTTTGATAGTTAACAAAGGTTGAACACTGAATTACAACTATTTTTTATTTTTCACTTGCAACTCCACTACAAATAAGATGGCATTTAATCGAAAGAATACCAGAAGCAATCCAAACAATAGGTAGACCACACCTATATCTGATCCCAAAAATTTATTAAAACCAAAGGGATACCTCAAGTTGACTACCACATCGACAGGTAAGAAATACCAACCGAAAATCACACAAGTCAATACTAAGGTTCCGATTGAAGAACCAACCCCTGAAAATAATATTAAACAAACACCCTCTATGGAGGCCTTGACTAGCCATTATGAGGTTAGGCACGAGAACCTGGAGGAATTTGTACCCGAAATAAAGATTGAAATTGACACTTCTGATTCTCCAAACAGTGTGAATAAAATATCCTCTTTTATACTCCCTATTATTAATTTTTTGTCTACCCCATCCTCACCCGAAGAAAAGGTTTCAGTTCTCTGAAATCCTGAAGAGCGTACGTTATACCCCAATTGGTCTTTTGTTGGTTCACCTATATATACATCTTGTAACTCTAAAGAAACCAATCCATGTTTTCCTTTCCCTCCCTTTCTATACTTTACTTTCCCTAATGATAATTTTCCATATTTCCCTTTGTCGCATCCCGAGGAAGTTGAAAGGTCGCCACTTCAGTTCATAGAAGTTTTTGAAAACCCTGTTTTTAATTCCCGAATTCCATCCCCTAGACTTTCAATGGCTGTCGCTGGAGGTGGTGTTGGAGGAGGTGGTGGTGGAGGGGGAGGTGGTCAAGGACAAACTCCACCCACTAGGATTTTTTCAAAAGTAGCAGCCATATATGCTCCCTTGGTCCTCGGCCCTACCCTTCATGATTTACCTAAACATTATATGAAGAACTTACCAAAATTTATGGGAGAAGGAGATTTAACTGCCACAAAGCATATCACCTTTTTCGATCAATTTGTTGATATATTAGGGATTGAGCATGAAGATGTTTATTCCAGGATTTTAGTTCAAACGTTCGAAGGGAAAGTAAGAATCTGGTTTCACGGACTCCCTGTAGGATCCCTTCCCTTCGATCGTACAATGATTTAGAAAATGATTTTTTAAGACAGTGGAGAGAAATGAAAGATCATATTTACTACTTGAAGGAATTCAGGGCATTGAGAAAGAAGAACTCTGAGTCAGTTCTAGAATTTACTTAGAGATTTAACAAACTTTATCATAAGATTCCAACAAAATTTAAACCCTCTCAACTTGCATTGAAGGTGACTTTCGTAGGGGATTTTGAACCTGACTTCGCTCTGCTTTTAAGAGAAAGAAGACTGGCCAACCTCACAGGGATGCAATACAACACTAAATAAATTGAATCAAACATGATGGCATCTGGTAAACTAAAAGCCAATGTTGAGACATGAACTAAAGAACCTAAACACTTCAGGGAACAAGTAGGGCCCTCTGAATCTAGGAGATCTACTGAAGAAAAAATGGATGACATGGATAATATAATCAAATATTTGTCAAACAAAATTTCTAGAATGGAACTAGACCAAACCAAACCTGATCCATTTCTTGAAAATATTTCAGGAGAAATCCTAACTTCGAGACCCAGCAAAGACAAGTAAAAAATGAAGATAAAAAAATACAAGCTCCTTTTAAAATAGAATTTTTTATAGGAGATGATATGCATAATTATGATGGGTTAGAAGAGGATATATAAAAAACTTAATGACAAAGACCAATAAACTCATCTAACTAGACAGGATTATGAAAGATCTCTAGACCAAGAGCCCATGTTTAGTAACAAGGAAAGTATAGATAACCTAGGAGAGTTTGCATATCAAGGAATCACTGAATCCATTATGAAAGAACTTCAACATAAGTATAATTTAAGGCCCGGAGAAAAAAATACTACAAGTGTTCCATCAAAAAAGATTATATTAAGAAACAAAGCGACTAAGGCGGTGGTTACTAAACCACTAGTTGAAAAACAAGTTACCCAAAATAAAATTCTTGAAACCCTAGAAACACATGTAAATGTGTTGAACATGCAAAAAATAGATCTAGATAAACAATAATACACACATTTTCCTAGAGAATTGGAGAAAGAAGAAGAAGGAGGGAAAGAATGGAAGAATTCTCATTAACCGTTATGAATCATGAATAATTTACACATGATATACTTTGTATACCTCAATGAGTTTGACTTGAGGTGAAACAATGCACCATAGTGGTGGTATAGAGTGATCTGGACACACACCAGCAGTTACGGGAGTGAAATACCACCTATTCTAGTCTCTCAGGCAGTTATGGGAGTGAACTGCCACCTAGTTGAGTTAACTAGTCAACTAGTCTTTAGTTAACTATCTGAACATAGAGTAGTGAGGAGTTAATTCAGGGAATCAAGGATAATGCACCACTCTGGGGATGATACCAAGGCAAGGTTGAATTAGGATGATGATGATCCCAATGTTGCATGGTGATGATCTCAATGCAACATCTAAACTCAACTCAACTAGTCAAATTGAAGTGTCAACTGAAAGAGAATATTCCCCAGGTGGAATATTCTCCTCTAAAATATAAGAGACTAGATAATGATTAATTATGAATAATAAATAAGGAATAAACTTAGCAAAAATAAATCCTAGGTGTGTGTGAAGTAACTCCAAGACCCCCCCTGAACATCAAAATGGTGAAAATAAAGATTGGGTCCCGACAACGAGGCCATATTAGGTATCCAAGTACAAAATATGCATTGAAAATAAAGTGAGGAAAGAGGGAAAACCTCATGGGAAACCCCCCCCCTGAATGTACAATGTATGTAAAAATAACAACTATAGTTTCCAGGCAACTGTGTCCTTCACTCCAAGATGACCTCACAGAGAATGGAATTTTTGCTTAGTGAAGGTCTTGGTGAAAATGTCTATCGTTTGTTCTGCTGAAGGATAGAACTATAAGCCGATGATCTCCTCATTTACTAAGTCCCGGATGTAGTGCATGTGGATCTCGATGTGCTTCATCCGCTGCCTCTGAATTGGATCTCTGCAGAACTTCAGAGTGCTCTAGTTGTCACACGAGATGACAATCGGCAGATGAAATTGAATGCCCAACTCAATGAGAAAATGTTGTAGCCACATAGCCTGAATGGTTATGTTAACTACCCCTCTGTAATCTTCCTTGACTGATGATAGAGCAATGGAAACTTGCTTCTTGCTCGACCAACAGATAGGCATGGAACCAAGACTGAGTGAGTAACCAGATGTGGACTTGCAATCAATGATATCGCCAGCCTAGTCAAAATAAGTAAACCCAATGAGATCTAATGTAGAGACTGTTTCATAATGAATCCCAAAGTTGATGGTGCCCTATACATATCGAAGGATACACTTTGCAGCTTTCCAATGTAGCTCATGCGACTCTTGCATGAACCTAGAAACTATGCCAACTGCATATGAGAGGTCTTGTCTGGAGTGTGTGAGATACAACAAGATCCCCACTAGCTGTCTGTATAGTGTGTTGTCAACTAGTGGAGTATCCCCTCCATCCTCAAGTTTGACTCCTGATAGGAAAGGAGTCGGAGCAGACTTGCAGTCTGTCATGTGAAATCTCTCAAGGAGAACTCGTGCATACTTGGCCTGAGACAGTTTGATTCTTGATGCATCCTGATTGATCTCGAGTCCAAGGAAAAAGTGTAGCAGACCCATGTCCATCATCAAAAACCTGTCATGTAGAATCTTCTTGACTACAACAATCACTGAAGTCGAGTAACCAGTGATCAACAAATAATCGGCATACAGAACTAAAAGTAGAAGTGAATCAACCGTCATGAGCATGTATACATTCAGGTCTGATTTACAATGTACAAAGTTCTATGACAACAGGTAGGAGTCCATCTTTTCATACCATACCCTCGAAGCCTTCTTGAGGCACTAAAGTGACTTCTTCAGTCGACAAACCAAATATGAGTCCTGCATAAATCCATGGGGCTTCTCCATGTAGATCTACTTAGAGAGATCACCATGAAGAAATGCATTCTTCACGTCCATCTGATGGAATTCCCATCCCTTGGTTGCCACAATGGCAAGGGCCAATCAAGTGGAATCCATATTCACTACTGGAGCGAAGGTCTCATCATAGTCAATACCATGAACCTGCTGAAAGCCTTTGGCGACAAGCCTGGCTTTGTATCTCCTGATCTGTCCATCTGCTACGCTCTTGTTCATATAGACCCATCTTCATCTAATAAGTTTCCTCCCAGAAGGAAGGGGAACTAGATCCCAAGTCTGGTTCTCGAGGAGGGAGTTGTACTCCATCTGCATGGAAGATTCCCAAAAGGGATTTCCAGTAGCCTCTCCATAAGACTATGGATCTGAAGACTAAACCAAGAAAGGATGCCTGGAAGGCAATGGTTCAGTGATAGTGAGTGAAACAAGAGGCTCCTCGAAATTAGATCGAGTCCTCCTAGTATCGGCTGGATCACCTATGAGGTCCCCTGCATCCTGAAGAGTAGTTTGTGCCCACTTGGGCCTCTGCTCTTGCTCTACAACTGCATCTGGATGCTCTGACTCTGCATACGACTGTACTAAATCTGACTCTAACTTTGAATCCTCTGAGTCCTCTGAATCATAACTCTCATTTGAAGAAGAGTCGACATGTGCATGATTATCATCTCGGACAGGTGGAAGAGTGAAGGTGTTTGCATGCGGTTGTTGAGGTTCATGCGAGACACTTTCCTCAAATTGGAGACTATGCTCAATGATGAGTCGGTCCGAGGAAATATCAATAAGTCGATATCCCTTCACACCGTTAGGGTATCCAACAAAAATGAACTCAGTGCTATGTGGATCAAGTGCCTTCCTCTTTTCAGAGTGAATCCGGGTCCATGAACATGAACCAAAAATGCGAAAGTGGGCCACTTCTAGTTTGAGGCCACTCCAAGCCTCATAGGGGGGTATTATCCTTGACAAATATATGAGGAAATCTGTTTTGGATGTATGTTGCATAGTTAAGTTCTTCGACCCATAGTCTCTATGGTAGTGACTTTGCATGCAACATGCAAGATGCCATCTCCTTTAGAGATTAGTTTTTTCCGCTCAGCAACTCCATTTGTCTGTGGAGTATAGGGATCTAAATGTTTCATTTGAATCCGTGCCTCATGGTAAATATTATGCAGCTCATGATTTACATAATCTCCCCCATTATCATCTCGTAGGACTTTGATCTTCTTTCTGGACTATGTCTCAACCAAGGATTTGAAATCTTTGAGGTTTTGAAAGACCTCATATTTTTGCCTAAGAAAGTAGATCCAAGTAAAATATGAGAAATCATAAAAAAAATGAGAACAAACCTCACTTTTCTGATGGATGGATGCAAAAAAGGATCCAAAAGGTCACTGTGGATCAGATCTAAAGGTGTGGAAGCTCCCTGAGACTTTCCTTTGTCGAATTTCTCTTGAGGGTGTTTCTCGAGAACACATCCCTCGCATACTCCCCTTGAGAAATGGATTTCTGGTAGACCATCAACTAATATTTTCTTGCTAAGATGTTGCATGTATCTGAAATTCAAATGTCTAAACCTTTCATGCCATATCCTACTACTTTCATCAACATGAGTACACAGTAAAGAAGAATCAGGTTCAATGAATTCAGAAAATGTATACAATCTAGATTGATGATTTACCTCACTGGTAGCAACCCTGGAGTTGGTTTGCATGTCATAGATGTCCACGACATTTGGTGTGAATACAAATTTATTTCCAGTGCCGAAATTCATCATCTGATACACAGAGAGAAGGTTGACAAAAATCTTGGGAACATGCAACAAATTCTCGAAACTTCCATTGGTGAGTTCAATCCTTCCTTTGCCGGTGACTTCGACAGAAGAGTTGTCCCCCATCAGAATGGGAGGACCTTTCCATTCATCCAAAGAGAGAATGTTGAGAACCATTTTTTTCTCCTTCGTTGATTTATCAACCCCGCAAGCTTTGAGTTGTGATAGTAAATCATTGAATTTTTTAAAGCAATCTTGGATATTTTCGAATCTTTTCAGATCCAATGTGAGTAGATCCATCTCTAGCATGTGTTCCCTCATCTCATCCTATTTTCTAAAGATGTCGTCTCTATATATGTATTCATGGTTAACCTGTACAACCCTCTGGATTGGAGATGTATGTCTATTTTCTCCTTCCATGCAAAATAGTTGTAAGGTGTAAGAATGAATTCCTTTTGGAATTCCATCTTTCCTCTGTCTTCAATCTTTTGTACGTCCAAACAATTTTGGTGTATCTTTTTCTTAGCAGTCCATCAGCTCTAATACCATGTAAATGTGTTGAACCTACAAAAAATAGATCTATCTAAACAACAATACACACATTTTCAGACATAATTGGAGAAAGAATAAGAAGGAGAGAAAGAATGGAAGAATTCTCATTAACCATTCTGAATAATGAATAATTTACACATGATATACTTTGTATATCTCAATGAGTTCGAATTGAGGTGAAACAATTCCCAATAGTGGTGGCCTAGAGTGATCTTTACACATAGCAGCCATTACAGGAGTGAAGTGCCACCTATTCTAGTATCTAATGCAATTATGGGAGTGAACTGCCACCTACTTGAGTTAACTAGTTAACTAGTCTTCAGTTAACTAACTGAAAATAGAGTAGTGAGGAGTTAACTTAGGGAATCAAGGCTAATGCACCACTATGGTGATGATACCAAGGCAAGGTCAAATTATTATGGTGATTATCCCAATGTTTCTTGGTGATGATCCCAATGTTGCATGGTGATGATCCCAATGCAACATCTAAACTCAACTCAACTAGTCAAACTGAAGTGTCAACTGAAAGAGAATATTCTCCAGGTGGAATATTCTCCCCTAAAGTATAGGAGACTGGATAATGAATAATTAAGAATAATAAACAAGGAATAAACTTGGGAAAAATAAATCCTAGGTGTGTGTGAAGTAACTCCAACAACACAAACCAAAAAAACAGATAATAATGAAGCACAAGCTACAACCAGAAAAAGTGAAAAAGAAACTGAAGGTTTTAGTTTAGAAAATGAAATAAATAAAATTAAAATCCCCATGCCTCTGGTTGAGCTCGCTAAGAATCCAATTTATAAAAAACAAATTGCTAAAATGAATAATTTTTCTGATGCAGAATGTTATGCAGATGTAATAAATTTACAAGATGAAAAGCCTATGATTATGTTTGGTCTGCACATTGAAAATGCTAAGGATTATGTAGCTCCTTTTTATATTACCTTAACTGTGCATGCTCATTTACTTCATAATTTCATGTTATATTTTGGGGCCTCTCACAACTTAATGCCTAAAGTTATCATGGAAAAGTTGGGCCTTGAAATCATTAGACCTTATTAGGACTTATATTCTTTTGATTCCAGAAAGGTTAAGTGTCTAGGCATGATCAAAGATCTGGTAGTGAATATTACACATATTCCTGTAAAGAGTATTCTTATGGATGTAGTCATTGTTGACATACCTGTCAAGTATGGCATGCCTTTATCTAGGTCTTGGGGCACAAAACTTGGTGGATCACTTCAACTGGACATTGAATACGCTGCGATCCCGATTTTTGGTGGACAATTTACTCGACTATACAAAGAGACTAGACTAGCATATACTTTAAGTGACCCTCAAAACCCAAACAACTATCTAGTCTAAGCTGCCGATCAGGATCTAGGAGATTGTATTTTATCATTAGATGTTGATTTTGATGACTGTATAGAAGAGGAAAACAAAAAAATAGAAAAAACACAGAAAAGTGTAAATAACAGAGGAGTATGGAAAAAAAAAATTGATGGCGCTTCATCCTGCGAAGGGGCAGGGGTAGGAGTGTTATTTGTTGCACCTGGATATGAATATGTCATTCCATTTTCATACAGGTTACAGTGGGAAATCTATTATACTAATAATTTATTTGAGAATGAAGCTCTGGTCTTCAGATTGGAGGCTGCCAGGAAACAAAAAATTGAAAATCTAATAGTTTATGGTGATGCAGAACTTATTGTAAAACAAATAATACAGCAATATCAAGAAAAACATCCAATGCTAAGGTCATATAGAAATTGTGCCTGGGATCTGATTGAGAATTTCTTCTCGTCATTTAACATTCATAACATTCCCAGAATGGAAAATCAAGAGGAAGACTCCTTGGCCAAAGCTGCTGCGACTTTTATGCCTCCTATTATCCTAAAACTAAATTATCATATAGAAATGAGGCAAAAACCTTCAATCCCAAATAATGTGAAACACTAGCAAATCTTTGAAGATGACGAGCAGATTAAAAAATTTCTGGAAATGGTCAATGAATTCTCCGAGACTCATATAGATCAAGAGAACTAGAACGATCCTATTTGGATCATGAAAGAAGGTAAAGAACCTAAAAAGTTCCAAGATAAGATCATGAATCAATGAATGCTTGTAGTTAAGAACAATCAGATCCATAGAGGATTGATACCCTTAGAGAGGTTGTTTGACAAATATGACATACCCTTGAAATCTACCCTAGGAACTCAACCCGAGGAGGTTGAAGACTATGACATAGGAACTAAAGAAGAACCTAAGATAGTCAAGTTATCTAAATACCTTCCAGTTCAGGAGAAAAAAAAATATGTCAAATTTATTAAACAATACAAAGATGTATTTGCCTGTTCCTATGATGATTTAAAAACTTATGATACCTCTGTGATTGAACATAAGATTCCTTTGAAACAGGGTATCAAACCTTTTAGACAAAAGCTGAGATAGATAAACCATATCCTCTTACCTATAATAGAAAGAGAAGTCAAGAAGCTTCTCAACGCAAATATTATTGTCCCACTTAGGTAGTCTGAATGGGTAGCGAATCTGGTACCCATCAGAAAGAAAAGTGGGGAAATTAAGGTTTGTGTGGATTTTAGAAATTTAAACCGGTCATCCCTGAATGATAACTACCCATTGCCAAAAATGGATCATGTAGGGGCCACCTTCCAAAGAGAAATGGATATATCTTTCTTCAGTGAGAGAGATAATTTTGTTGTTATTTACTTAGATGATCTAACAGTCTTCTCGAATTTTGATGCAGAACATTTGTTTCATCTCAAACAAACTTTTGATAAATGTCAAAAATTTGGTTTGTCTCTAAACCCTAAAAAGTCTCATTTTTCTACGCAAGAAGGAATACTTCTAGGTCATATGTTTTTGAAAGATGGAATAAAGGTTGATACCAAGTGAATTGAGGCTATTGACACAATAAACATTCCTAAAAATAAAATAAAAATGTAGTCTTTTTTAGGTAAAATAATTTTTTTGAGAAGGTTTATCCCTAACTTTGCTGAAATTGTCAAATTAATCATAGATATGTTGAAGAAAGACAATGAAGTCAAATGGAATTTTGAAGCTAAAGCATCATTCGAGCAAGTTAAGAAAGCTATAAGCGAAGCTCCAGTCTTAGCTAGTCCTCACTATACTAAGGAATTCTTGATCTTTTCTTTTGCATCGGAACATACTATCACAACAATACTTCTCCAAAAGAATGAAGAAGGTTTTGAGCAGTCGATTACATTTTTCAGTAAAAGTCTCAGAGACGCCAAATTAAGATACAATAAACTGGAAAACGAAGCCTACACTATGGTGAAAGATCTCAAATCTTTCAGGACATATGTACTGCACTCCAAAATAATTACTTATGTGCCAACAAGCTCTTTTAAAGATATATTGGTACAGCCAGACAGTGATAGTAGAAGAGGTCGGTGGTTAGCCAAAATTCAGGAATTCGATCTAGAAGTAAAACCGACCAAGATGGTCAAAGTTCAGGGTTTGGTGAAGATATTAGCAGAGTCAAATTTCAGAGAACTTGGGATAAATCATCTGGAATCACATGGACCTATTCCATACATAGGAGAACTTGACGATCAAACCCCTAGAGTCCATATCGAGGATAAATTTTCTTCCTATGATTGGTATCACAATATCATTTCATATCTCCTTACCCTTCAGTTTCCAAGTGATATAACTCCGTCAAAAGCAATAATGTTGAAACTACATGTAGTTAAATACTGTATCATCAAAGGAAAATTGTATTGGAAAGATCCTCTAGGTTTCTTAGTACGTTGTCTAAAAGAATCTGATATAGAGGATGTCATAAATGAATTTCCCAAATGAGTGTCAATGTTAAAGTCAATATTCTAAGAGCTGGATATTATTGGCCAAAGATATTTACCGATGTCAATGCTAAAGTCAGAGCCTACAACCCTTTCCAACTGTTCTCTAGCAAGAAAAATATCCCTGCATTACCTTTGGTCCCAGTCAAGATAGAGACTCCTTTTCAATAATGGGGCCTAGACTTCATAGGATAAATCCACCCATAGTCAAGCACCCAATATAAGTGGATTTTAACTTCTATCGATTATTTCACAAAATGGGTGGAGGCCATTCCAACTCGGAATGCCACAGATTCGGTAGTTATAAACTTTTTGGAAGAGAACATCCTATCCAGATTTGGTTGCCCCAAAACAATAGTTACGGACAACACCCCAAGCATTCAAATCTATGTAAATGATAAGTTTTTGTCAAAAATACAACATTGTGCTGGGACATTCTACAAGAAAGTATGTCTAGGCTAATCCTGATAACTTTATCTCTTCTATCATATTTTTATTGATAAACCTGCTCAAGGAAAATCCCTGGAAAATAAATGTTCCCAATAAAATATTCCCTATAGGAAAAGATGTACTGAAGATCGAGAGAGATCTAGCTCAGAGTACAATAAAAAATTGTTGATAAGCCTTCATTGTCAAATCTTAAGCAGATATCATCCCTGTATGACACATACAAGTTGATTTCCCACACTTCAAAAATATATAAAACATATAAGATAGATGGTGAAAGGAAATTCATAAATTGATTGCCCCCATCTAGTCCAAGACAAATAGTGAAAGGAAATTTGTAAAATCGATTGCCCCAATTTTGTCCAAAAGAGATGATGAAAGGAAATTCATAAAATGATTGTCCCCATCTCAAATAAAATGAAAAAATTCTATTTGAAGTGGTGAAAGGAAATTCAATGGGAGATGTAGATAACTTCACTG
>SNQJ01S0044937.1:26190-36349 GCA_010110895.2 Picea sitchensis
AAACTATAACTAAGAATTAGACTAATAGATGCAATAAAAATTAAAATCATGAGCATAGGGACATAGCAATAAAAAGAACAAAAAGACCCATGTCACCAATGTTTGAGGCTGATCTATTGATGAAAACAAAGCACCAAGAAGAAGGGGGACTATAAGTCCCTTCTTCCTCCAAGGGAAGGCTCTTGGACCCTCACTAGCTAGCTCTTCTTACAACAAAGAAAATGGAAATGGTGATGAAAGAACTCTTTACAAATCCACTCAATGGTGAGATGGATTGTCCAATGTAATGGTGTCAATGTGCTTATGTCAAGGATGGAGTCCTCAAAACCATATAGGCAGCATAACATTACTTTGAATTCCTTGAGAAAATGAGGTGCATTCATGGCATTTTATAGCATTGCATTGGGTTATTGTGTAACTTCTTTGTAGTGTGAAAAGAGGCCATTTAGGGCATTATTAGGTCTTTGACCAGCCCACCAGTTGGATCCAGCCCATATTTGAGGGTCAAATCAGCTTGGGAGATGAACCATAAGTGGTTGGGAGGCCAACCACTTTCATAAATGCACCGTTTAGCAGGTGCACGACTTTTTTTGCTAACAGTCATGCATCGTGCACATATGCGTGATTTCTACATTCCTATTCCGTGCATGTGTGCGCGTGCCCAATGTCTGCAAAGAGCTCTTCAATTTTTCACTACTTTGTATAGTTTTTTAACCTTTTTGAATGTTGTGGTATTAATTCAGATTCATGAATGACTTCATTACTGTTTGACGATGCTGAGTTCTTGTAACCATGTGTGGATGAAATTTCAGTGATAACATTCGGGTTTCAGACTTTTTAAAGTTATGAATTGTTGAAATGCCTGAAGTGCGAAGCTTTGAAGAAGACTCTGGCGACTTAGATCTTTAAGAATTTGGGGGCTCCACAAATATGAAGAGATTTAGGATCGTTCTATTATATGGAAGACTTCATCAACAATGTATATCATGCACGTCTTATTCTTATTTAACCATGAATGAAATTTATTTAAAGTCCAAAAGTTTAGAAATATATATATGTTCCAACACTCCCCACATCCGAAGAAGGGAAAAGGCATCCCCAACCCACATAGCAAGGGACAAAGAAAAGAGGGCCACTCTCAGGACAACCAATCCAAGCCACAACAAAAGAAGGGCAATGAAAAGATGAAGAAGGACATAGGAAAATGGTGTGAGTACCATAAAATCCCTCGGCACAACACTGAACAATGTCGCTCCGAGAAGTCACTTGTGGTCAAGATGAAGGCCTCCGATTCAGAGGACAATTTTGATTTTGAATCAAATCCTGAAGTGGGGAAGCATATTATCGATGCTAAACCCAGTGCCACTATCACTACCACAAAAGTCCGACCAAGCGAACCAGAAGAACCAGAGAAAGGGGAACACCTCTTTCACTCACAAATGTGGGTAAAGGGGGATCCACTTCATTTCATTGTTGATAGAGGCAGTCAGAAGAACTTGATTTCAACAGAGGTCATCAAGCATCTAGACTTTCCAATGACACTTCACCCACAGCCCTACACTTTCAGCTGCCTTTGCCAAGGAAGAGATCTTTGTGTTAGCCAACTGTGTCGTCTACCCTACGACATCAAGCCTTTCAGAGATGAGGTGTTGTGTGATATTTATCCCCTTGAAGTTTGTGATGTTCTCTTAGGAAAACTATAATTGTGGAAGCTTCATGTTGTGTATGAGTCTAGACCCTATAGTGTTATTATTACTTTGGGTAGAAAATTGTACAGGATACCAAAGGTAGTGTCACCTACCGCTATTTCTTTAATATCTGCTAAGCAATGCAGTAAGGTCATTTCATAGATCGAGAAGTTCGTCTTATTTGTGATCCATGCTCACAGTAAGAAGAAGGTCATCACCACATCTGTTGCCTCTACACAAAGCCTCTCTTTGTAGTAGAAGCAAGTGGAAAAGATCGTGGAAGAATACAGAGACATCTTCTCCTCACCCAACGGGGTATCGACGCACTGCCAAGTCAAGCATCCAACTGATCTGACCCCCAATTCACCTCTACCTAATGGACCAATCTATCGTCACTCGCTGATGGAAAATGATGAAATCAAGTGTCATATCCAAGATATTATTCAAAAGGGGCACATCAGACCCTGGTCCTCCCCTTGCAAAAGCCCGATTGTACTGGTCGAGAAGAAGGATGGGGCTTGGCGACTCTGCATTGATTACAGATCTTTAAACAAAATCATAGTAAAGAATCGGTACCCAATTCCAAGGATTGATGACCTTCTTGACCAACTCAGGGGGAAAAAGTTCTTCAGCAAGATTGACCTCAAGTCTGGCTACCACCAGGTTCCCAACGAACCAACTGATGTATGGAAGACAACCTTCAAATCTAAATAAGGTATCATTGAATGGAATTTCATGCCCTTTGGCTTAACAAATGCACCAACCACTTTCATGAGGTTGATGGATGATGTATTGAGACTCTTCACTATCTCTTTTGTGGTGGTATATTTGGATGACATTGTCATCTTCAACAGAACTTGGGAGGAGCACATGCGGCATATTCAATAGGTTCTAAGCACTCTGTAGCAACACAAGCTATATTCCAACCTGGAAAAATGATATTTTGGCATGAACAAGGTCCAATACTTGGGCTACATTGTTGATGAGCATGGGGTACATGTTTATCCAACTAAGATCCAAGTCATCTGTGACTAGCCAGCCTCGACCAAACTAATTGAGCTTCGGAGCTTCTTGGGACTAGCCAACTTCTACCGATGGTTCGTGTTGGGATTCTCCCATATTGCACGGGCCCTTGAACAGGTGACCAAGGGAGGTGGCAGGGAAAATTTCATGAGGGGGAAGGAATAACAACGAGAATTCAATGATCTAAATCATCGCCTATGCTCATCTCTAGTACTCTCCTTTCTCGATCTGCAACAACGATTCGAGATTGAGACTGATGCATATGAATATGTTGTAGGTGCAATTCTCACTCATCACAATCATCTGGTGGCATACCATAGTGAGACACTCTTAAATGTTGTTCGGAAATACCCCACCTATGATAAGGAAATGTATTCCATTGTAAAATCTTGTCATCAATGGAAACATTACATTCTGGGAAAGGATACAATCATCCACACTAATCACAAGCCTTTGTAATTCATACAGACACAGGGAAAATTGTAGAATGACCTCCATCATAAGTGGTCCACCTACCTACAACAATTCCATCACAACATCGAGTATAAGTCATGGATCTTAAATCGTGTCATTGATTTCCTCAATCGACCTCTCGTGGCTGCACTGACCACTATGCTCCATTCCTTTAGACATGAGGCATCTGAGTGGCCCCAACTTTATTATCAAGATCCGAAATTGGCCACCACCTATCAGGTCTTGGGTACAGGTGCGACTATCACTGATTTTCACATTTAGGATAGACTATTATGCCATCTAAGCCATCTCTATGTTCCTACAAGTGAGTGTGCAAATATGATTTGGGAATCCCATGACAATCGGATGGCAGGACATTTTGGCATGGAGAAAACCATGGCCATTCTTCAGAAACATTTTTATTGGCCAAAACTTCGATAGGACATCAGCAAGTATATCAGATCTTGCATTTCTTGTGCCATTTCCAAGAAAACCATCAAGAAGGAAGTCTTATACACCCCTCTTCCTACTCTCGAGAAGCCTTGAGAATCCATCTAAATGGATTACATGTCTGGCCTTCTATCCACCAAGCAAGGAAATGACTGCGTATTTGTGGTCATTGATTGGTTTTCAAGGATGGCCATCCTCACAGTCTACAAGAAGAATATCACAGTAAAAAGTACTCCCAATATCTTCTTCAAATGAGTGTGGGTCCATTTTGGGATACCACATACCATCATCTCCATCCAGGACAACAAGTTCCTTAGCACATTTTGGTCGAGTTTCTAGTCACTATTGGACACCAAGATCACTAAATCCAATGCTTTCCACCCCCAAAGAGATGACCAAACAGAGGTATTCAATCAGATGATTGTGCACATCTTGTGCATGTACAACTCTAGGCATCCACGTACATGGGATGAGAGCCTCCCCTATGTTCAACACAATTACAATAGGGCTCTCCATAGCTCCACCGACCATAGCTCATTTCAGGTGGGGTGGGTATTCCAACCCTTGAGTCCCATTGATGTTGCACTACCTCTTTCCACTACACAAATAGACTCTTCCCATGTTCAGTCTTAGACCAACAAAGCCACCAGATTCATTGAGAAGATTTAGCACATCCGCCAACAGGTCCAAGAGATTTTGCAGAAATCCAATGCTAAGTACAAGAAGTGCCATGATCAACATAGGGTATCACACTAGTTTCAAGTTGGTGACAAAGTCTGGTTACATTTGCAGAAGGAGCATCTCACAGGGCCCCATTGAAAGCTCCACCCACTTTTCTATGGGCCTTATACTATCACCAAGGCTATGGGTAGAAATTCTTTTGAGCTCAACACTCCACCCTTCCTTTGCCTACACCTAGTTTTAAATGTGGACCTCCTTCGGCCATATTTTCCACCTTTATTGGACACCTCAGAAATTGCAGAACATCTGAAACCAAAAGAGCTCAACCCTGACTGCATGGAACAAGAATCCACTAATCAGATAGTGGACACACAGGTCAAGTGAACTCACCAGTAGAGGATCCTGCCTTATCAGGTTGTCAAGGTTGGGCATCTCCTAAACCAAGGCAAGTGGCTCACCTCGAGCCAAATCTAGCAGAAGTTTCTTCACCTGATGGGGGAACTCAATGCAATGGAGACCATTGCTTCCTAAGAGGGAGGATTGATCCAGGTGGATATTGGTGGCCGCCCAATATTGGTGGCTTCTGTGGATGTCTAAATCCCTACACATGTTCCATGTGGATACTGGTGTCCTCTCACCTAATCCAACATTCTTATTTTGTATGTTTTCATGTCAACACATCTTGTTGTACCTCCAGGGCCGTTTTGGGGTCCTCGACATTGTTTTTTGGCTCACCATAGTCAAATTGTAGATGGAGTAAGATTTTGATGGATTAAAGTGTATTTCTCTGAAAGACCTTTCCAACAAGCTATAACACACCTAAAATAGAGGTTGTATGCAAAAGTTACAACTCCGGGAAGTTGAGGTACCAACTTACCCATAGGGGGCCACATGACTTTTGGTGTTTCACTGCCTAGGGTTAGGTTTTTGTATGTCTAGAGTTTTTCCATTCATGAGTAATATCAAATAGGCCTTTGGAGCCTCATTGTAATTCATTGTGCTAAGATGGATGCATGTAGCATCCACATCTCTTTCAGAGATAACTACTATCATTCGAGCAAGTGTTTCAGTGCTACAGTTTTACAGTTTCATCCTATTTCATTTATTCAATAGAAGATATTGTTCACTTTCTTCATATCTCTGTTTTTATTGTATTCAATGTCTTCATCAACTCGCTTCGCTCCTAAATCCGGATCAAACATCTACTCTAGCATGCATTTTTGTATGGTTTGAGAAACAAAGTGAACAATCAATACCCACAGTAAGCATAACATACTTGGTGATATTGATGAATAATGTCCTTTAACTCTATGCTTGTGTGGATCTTATCAAGTTACAAATCATAAACATTTTAACCTAAATAATAAGAAATGGATGCACTCACTTGCATGTTTCTATAGGCTTATAAAGAGAGTAGACTTTCTTCATGGCTCTTATAGTGTTTCAGTAGAATTGTCACCCCTCAATAAAGTCCTCAAGCTTTAGAATAATTTCTTATTTTATGATGAAATCTACAATGAACATCACAAATTTGCTCTGGAGTTTAAAGAATTTGGCTTCCATGATTAATGAACATCACAAATTTGCTTGGGAGTTTAAAGAATTTTACTTCCATGATTAAACACATTGGGATATGATTAAGATATGAATCATAATGTACGTTGGAAGCTTCAATTTTTTTTATGAGAGAACATATAATAACAATCACAATTTATTTATTTTTTGGTTGCTTAATGTTTAATGTTGTAAAAATTGGAAAATTGTATTCTCTTATAATTATTATATTTATGAAATATATAGCTACTTTACTCTTATCAATTAAAATATCCATATTATAGCTTTTCATTATGAATCCATATGTATTCTCCACCCAGACCAGTAGCAATCAACAAAGAATCCATCTAGATCCGAATTGATTCAATGAATGGAGTTCACATGAAACTAAATGGAGTTCACATGCAACTGAATCTAGATCCGACTTTGGAGTCTGAAGAATCCAAAGAATCCAAAGACCAGTAGCAATCAACAGAGAATCCACAGACCAAAAACTCAAGGGTTGAAAGCATTTAATGTGACTGATGCATTTAATGAAAACTTCAAATTCGATCCTGTACGTGAAAGAATACAGGCAACTGCAGCCCCCACGTCACCCCAACGTCAATACGGGAAACAACATTGGCTCGATCAATCCTATACCTGAAAGAATATAGTATTTAATCTAAGTATTTAATTGATAAAATGTATTTAATCTAAGTATTTAATATATATATATATATATATTAAACACTTAGATTAAATACATTTTATGTACATGGTATCTAACCCTTTTTGGTGGCAACTGGGCTCACATACTACTCGATATCACTACCTTAAACTAGAGTAAGTTTGATAGGGACATATATATATTATATCTAAGTAATATATATCTTAAATAGCTATTAAATAGCTAGGAACAAATTTCTTTCCATCAGAGACAATACGAGAAATATTTTTTGAATAAACAGTTATTCATAAAATAAGATATAAGTGTTTTTCTATCCAATAAATATCTATCAGTAAAATCACCAATTCAAAAATAAATTTCAAGAAAATAAAGAACACTCATAAAAGTCAACTTACAAAAGTGAAAGAGATATAAAACCGTATCTTTATCATTAACAGATACACAATTTTCCAACCCTTTCTCTATCAAAAGAACTTCCTTTTAACCCCCGAAAATTACACAATGCCACATTCAATTTCTATTTTCTTCTATGGTAACAACATTTGCTTTCCAATCCACAATCCTTGAAAAAATTCCTATGATTATCTTGATGTTTGTAGTATTGGACAAGTACTTCCCATAGATCTAAGTCATCCAAATCCTTCTACCTTAGTAATCTAATTTAATTAAAAAAATTATTAAAGTAAAGTGCTTTCATTAATTAGTTGAGTTTAATTTAATGAAATGTTAAAGTTATTAGCATTAGTGAATTAAATCTTAGCCATTGATCTCAAGTGAGGTGATATTTAATATCAACTCTCAATCATTTTGAAGATTAGGGTTAGGTCATAACTCAAGATTATAAAACCAAGTCTAGGGTGAAGGAGGGACATACTTTATATGATTTTGGAGAGAATCAAGGTCACTCTTAGGAGAAAGAAGGACTTTTGCTGAAGGGATGAATCCCAAAGGACTATGATTCAAGGAGATAATGGATAGGTGAGGAAGAAATTTCATATAGAGATCAATTCATGTCAAAGGAGAAGGGAGAACAGGGTCGGTCACAGGAAGATCCGACAAATCGGAGCCACCGTAGCAGGGTGGAGTTGTATGTTCTCCAAAGGTCGTTGAGGGTGCATATGTACTCAACATATAGTGCAGGAAAGTGTGTATGTATATGAGCTACAGTGAGCCAGGGAACACATAAGTTTCAGAAAGTGAATGTACAAGGTCATACATACACAACATAGTTTCTAGGGTTTGCAAGTTCTTTCTATAGTTTTCAGTACCTCTATGTGGGCCATTTCTCCAGTAAGGGAGCACCTATAAGCTTTGATATTATTCTAATGATAAGTTGATTTGAAGGGAATAAATCTTTGTGTATTGTGTGAGATTTGGTTTCTAGTTTTGCTTTCGCTATATTTATTTCCTTCCTTAATCAACAGCATAGCCCATTTGGATTTTGGGGATGCTACAACCTTGGGAGAGGTTCCTTGAAAGTGGCCTCTTGATGAAGATGCACCTGTTTCTATTGGTAGACATTGAAGGATGTGGGAAAAATTCTCCATCATTTCGTCCCTTTGTTCCATGAGAGCTTGTTCAAGAAATTGTTTAATAGAATCTTCTTCTCCGCCTTTTTTATTTTATTCCACCACTGAGGGTTTCTTGGTCGTGCGAGAGTGATTTTCCTTAAGAGATACAAGCTCGAGACTGAACTTGCTATACACGTACCTCATCGAGGACATGAACTGAAAAATGATCAAGAGAAAATTGTTCTTATAGCAGTGATCCAGATTATTTTTGGAACGAAATGGAAGCAGAGATATTAAAATGAAATACAAAAAAAATTCCAGAAACAGATAAATACAACAATATATGATTTGTATTAATGAAGGAAATGTACAGATATTGTAAAAATATAGAGTGCAAGACTCGCTAGAATGGTGGCATATTTATCTCTCAGAAGATATGTGATGACTACGCTCATTTACAAGAAAATGATGATTACAATGAGGCTCTCAAGGAATTTTTATTATAAACATGAATTCCAAAACCCTAGAAATCCAAAAAACCTAACCCTAGGAGATGAGGCACCAAAAGTCACGTGGGCCCCATTGAGGTAAGTTAGTACATCATCTTCTCGAGGTCGTAACGTTTGCATACGATCTCTGGTTTAGGCATGTGATAGCCCGTTGGAAGAGTATTTTCAAGAACTACACATTATGCCATAAAAATCTAGCTATATTTATAGTTTGACTATGTAAATCCAAGAAAACATTTTTTAGGGCCCTAAAATGGCCCTGGAAGTATAGAAAGATGTATTGACATGAAAACTTCCAAAATAAGCCAGTTGGAATAGGTGGGCATGCACAATTATCCACTTGCATGTTTTGTAGGGATTCAAGATAGCTCGAGAAGTGAAGAAACCACAATTACAAATAAATTTCCCCATTATAGAGAAACGCGTTGAACTGAAAACTATCAAAATGAGCCAGTTCTAATTTGGAACAGGTGGGTGGCCACCAATATCCACCTGGATCATCAAACCTAGAGCTTCTTGTTGCCAAACATTCATGGAAAACTTGATCAAAAGAATTAAGCATAAATAAATTTGAGGAATAAAGTTAAGAAGTCTAATTCACAAAATCTTGGAAAGCCAAAAATGCTTCTTGCAAACTCTCCATCGTTGCAAAATATCATCACTGTCAACCCTTTAAATATGCTTCTTTTTCTCTTTTATAATATTCTCTTCATCTTCTTGAAGATTATTTAGTGTTAGGGTTAGGGTTTTATTTTCCCCTTTGTAAATGTGAACTCATATATTTGTGCCATTAAATGGAACCCACTTTAGAAGCTTAAAAACTTGTTTGAATAAATGATTTTCCAAAACTAATTAGCTGCCAAGATAGAAAATAGTCTATAATATAATTTAATTTTTAGGGAATTATAGTTATGATTCTATCCATGGAAACCAATTCCAAAGTTTTCTTCATGTATATATATTTCCTACGACCTCTCGTTTACTCTATTTGTACATCAATATCATTATGGCCTCTAGAAGATAGACAATCAATAACCATTGATTTATTCCTCACATGAATTCTCAACTCTTGATTTGCTAATTCCCCCCATTTATCTGATATGCATTGGGGAATTGATCCAGGTAGATATTGGTGGTCAACTACATGTTCCAGTAATTATGAATTGTTCCACATGTTGGTAGTTTTTCTATAGTTTTTCAGTTCCCAAACTTTTGGTGTTGTTTTGAGGCTCTAAACGACCTTTTTTTGGTGCGACAGTGCTTAGCATGTAACCAAAGGTAGATGCTAGGATATTCATAATGTTTTCTTCTCGGCTAAAATTTTTTGGCGGGCTACCGATCACCTCAAATGGATATCGTATGAAGAAGTTACGATGCTAGGCTAATCAAAATGTTTTCTTCTCAGCTAAAACTTTCTAGAGGGTTACCAAGAACCTAAAATGGAGATCAAATGCAAAAGTTATACCCCTAAGAAGTTGACATATCAGCTAACCACATTGGGGCCCTGTTGACGGGCGAAAACAACCGTCCGTCAATTAAGAGAGTGGAACCGGTCCGGGGTTGCCTAATAACCCAAGCCATTTGGTATGGACCACCCTGACGAGTTTAACGGCTCCGTTG
>SNQJ01S0044937.1:53114-70689 GCA_010110895.2 Picea sitchensis
TCCTCACTACTCTATGTTCAGTCAGTTAACTGAAGACTAGTTGACTAGTTAACTCAACTAGGTGGCAGTTCACTCCCATAACTGCCTGAGATACTAGAATAGGTGGCACTTCACTCTTGTAGTTGTTGTTGTGTGTAAAGATCACTCTAGACCACCACTATGGCACATTGGGTCACCTCAATTCGATCTCATTGAGATATACAAAGTATATCATGTGTAAATTATTCATTATTCATAACGGTTAATGAGAATTCTTCCATTCTTTCTCTCCTTCTTATTATTTCTCCAATTCTATCTGAAAATGTGTGTATTATTGTTTAGATAGATCTATTTTGTGCAGGTTCAACACATTTACATGGTATCAAAGACGATGTATTGCTAAGAAAAAGATACACCAAAATTATTTGTAGGTACAAAAGATTGAAGACAACGGAAAGATGGAAATCCAAAAAGAATTCATTCTTACACCTTACAACTATTTTGCATGGAAGGAGAAAATAGCCATACATCTCTGATCTAGAGGGTTGTACAGGTTAACCATGAATACATATACAGAGCCAACATCAGCCATAGAAAAATCCAAGTACTTAAATCGCATGGATGAGGCACTCGGAACAATGTGCAGTCTTATTTCTCCTGATCTCCTTTTTCACATATCTTCCTGTAAGACTCCCAATGAAGCCTACAAAATATTGGAAGGGCTCTTTAGAAAACAGGATGAGATGAGGGGACACATGCTAGAGGTGGATCTACTCACATTAGATCCAAAAATATTCGAAAATATCCAATATTGTTTTACAAAATTCAATGATTTACTGCCATAACTCAAATCTTGCGGGGTTGATAAATCAACGAAGGAGAAACAAATGGTTCTCACCATTCTCTCCAAGCTTGGTCCTGAATTATTTTTATTCATATCTACATTCCATACTACCATATTCACCTCTAGAGCCACCTGGAAGATGCCTTCTCTTGAGGACTTTATCGAATCCTTGACACAAGAGCAAACCAAGCTCATACACATGGGCACAATCAAAGGCCCAAGGGCACATGCACTCACTGTGCATGATGGCAGCCACAAATACTAGAAATATAAACATAAATATAAGAAAAAATCTCATGCACATACGAAGAAGGAAGGGTACACAAAACCCTTCACCGATGCGTTCAGATCCAAAGGAGAAAAGGGAAGAAAATGAGAGAAATGCACATATTGTCACAAAGGATTCCATTCGGAAGCCACATGCATGAAAAAAAAAGTATATCAAATGTATCATATACTTCAAAAAAACAACCTTGGATATCGCATCCCCGAGGGTGCAAAGAAGAAGAAGCCAGAATATCTGAATTCCAAGAAAATCAATTTTAGCCATGCCTTGATTGACATCAACTCCTCCCTCGATGCTTGGATCGTATATTTAGGAGCATCACATCACATGGCTACCTAAGAAGAAGTATATTCTTTTTTGGATGCATGGAAAGGTCCTCCCATTTTGATGGGGGACAACTCTTCTGTCAAAGTCACCGACAAAGGAAGGATTGAACTCACCAACGGAAGTTTTGAGAATGTGCTACATGTTCCCAAGCTTTCTGTCAACCTTCCCTCTGTGTATCAGATGACAGATTTTGGCACTGGAAATAAATTCGTATTCAGACCAAATGCCATGGACATCTACGACATGCAAACCAACTCCAGGGTTGCTACCACTGAGGTAAATCATCAGTCTAGATTGTATACATTTTATGAATTAATTGAACCTGATTCTGCTTTACTACGTACTCATGTTGATGAAAGTAGTAGGATATGGCATGAAAGGTTTGGACATTTGAATTTCATATACTTGCAACAGCTTAGCAAGCACAGATTAGTTGATGGTCTACCAGAAATCCATTTCTCAAGGGGAGTATGTGAGGGATGTGTTCTTGGGAAACACCCTCAAGAGAAATTTGACAAAGGAAAGTCTCAACGAGCTTCCACACCTTTAGATATGATCCACAGTGACCTTATGGGTCTTTTTCCACATCCATCCATCAGCAAAGTGAGGTTTTTTCTCATTTTCTTTTATGATTTCTCACATTTTACTTGGATCTACTTTCTTAGCCAAAAATCTGAGGTCTTTCAACACCTCAAAGATTTCAAAGCCTTGGTTGAGACACAGTCCAGAAAGAAGATCAAAGTCCTCCGTGCTAATAATGGGGGAGAGGATGTAAATCATGAGATCTATAATATTTACCATGAGGTAGGGATTCAAATGCAACATTTAGTTCCCTATACTCCACAGAAAAATGGAGTTGTTGAGCAAAAAAAACTGATCTCTAAAGGAGATAGCATCTTGCATGTTGCATGCAAAGTCACTACCACAAAGACTATGGGCCAAAGAACTTAACTATGCAACATACATCCAAAACAGATTTCCTCATAGATCTATCAAGGATAAGACCCCCTATGAGGCTTGGAGTGGCCTCAAACCAGAAGTGGCCCACGTTCGCATTTTTAGTTCATGTGCATGGGCCCAGATTCACTCTGAAAAGAGGAAGGCACTTGATCTACATAACACTAAGTTCATTTTTGTTGGATACACTAATGATGTGAAGCGATATCGACTTATTGATCTTTCCTCAGACCGGCTCATCATTGATCATAGTGTCCAATTTGAGGAAAGTGTCTCGCATGTACCTCAACAACCACATGCAGACAGCTTCACTCTTCCACCTGTCTGAGATGGTGAGAATGCACATGCCGACTCTTCTTCAGATGAGAGTTTTGATTCAGAGGACTCATAGGATTCAGAGTCAGAGTTAGATTCAATATAGTCATATGTAGAGTCAGAGAATCCATATGCAGTTGCAGAGCCAGAGAAGAGGCCCAAGTGGGCACAAACTACTCTTCAGGATGCAGGGGATCTCGTAGGTGATCCAACCGATACTAGGAGGACTCGATCTAATTTCGAGGAGCCTCTTGTTGCACTCACTGTCACTGAACCATTGCCTTCTAGGCATCCTTTATTGGTTTAGTCTTCAGATCCACGGTCTTATGGAGAGGCTACTGGAAATCCCTTTTGGGAATCTTCCATGCAGGAGGAGTACAACTCCCTCCTCGAGAACCAGACTTGGGATCTAGTTCCCCTTCCTTCTGGGAGGAAAATTATCAGATTAATATGAGTCTATAGGACCAAGAACGTAGAAGATGGATATATCAGGAGATACAAAGTCAGGCTTGTCAGTAGAGTCTTTCGGCAGGTTCATGGTATTGACTATGATGAGACCTTCACTCTGGTAGTGAATATGGATTCCATTTGATTGGCCCTTGCCATTGTGGCAACCAAGGGATTGGAATTCCATCAGATGGATGTGGAGAATGCATTTCTTCATGGTGATCTCTCTAAGGAGATCTACATGGAGAAGCCCCATGGATTTATGCAATACTCATATTTGGTTTGTCGACTGAAGAAATCACTTTAGGGCCTCAAGCAGGCTTCAAGGGTATGGTATGCCAAGATGGACTCCTACTTGTTGTCACGGAACTTTGTACATTGTAAATCAGACCCAAATGTATACATGCTCATGACGGTTGATTCACTTCTACTTTTAGTTTTGTATGTCGATTATTTTTTGATCACCGGCTGCTCAACTTCTGTGATTGCTACAGTCAAGAGGATTCTACATGATAGGTTTTTGATGATGGACATGGGTCTGCTACACTTTTTCCTTAGACTCGAGATCAGTGAGGATGCATCAGGCATCAAACTATCTCAGGCCAAGTATGCACGAGATCTCCTTGAGAGATTTCACATGATAGACTGCAAGTCTACTCTGACTCCTTTCCTATCAGGAGTCAAACTTGAGGATGGAGGGGAGACTCCGCTGGTTGACAACACACTATAGAGACAGCTAGTGGGGATCTTGTTGTATCTCACACACTCTAGACTAGACCTCTCATATGCAGTTGGTGCAGTTTCCAGGTTCATGCAAGAGTCGCATGAGCTACATTGGAAAGCTAGAAAGTGTATCCTTCGATATGTACAGGGCACCATAACCTTTGGAATTCATTATGCAACAGACTCTACATTAGATCTCATTGGGTTTACTTATTCTGACTGGGATGGTGATAGCATTGATTGCAAGTCCACATCTGGTTACTCACTTAGTCTTGGTTCCGAGCCTATCTGTTGGTAAAGCAAGAAGCAAGCTGCCATTGCTCTATCATCGGCTGAGGCAGATTATAGAGGGGTAGTTAACATAACCATTCATGCTATGTGGCTACAACATTTTCTCACTGATTTCGGCATTCAGTTTCATTGGCCGATTGTCATCTTGTGTGACAAGAAGAGCACTCTAAAGTTCTGTAGAGATCTAATTCAGAGGCAGTGGACGAAGCACATCGAGATCCACATGCACTACATCTGGGACTTAGTACATGAGGGGATCATCGACTTATAGTTATGTCCTTCAGCAGAACAAACGAGAGACATTTTCACCAAGACCTTCACTGAGCAGAAATTCCATTCTTTGTGAGGTCGTCTTGGAGTGAAGGACACAGTTGCCTAGCAACTGTAGTTCTTATTTTTACATACATTGTACCTTGAGGGTGGGGGTTTCCCATGAGGTTTTCCCTCTTTCCTCACTTTATTTTCAATGTATCTTTTGTACTTGGATACCTAACATGGCCTCGTTGTTGGGACCCAATCTTTATTTTCACCATAGTGATGTTCAAGGGGGGTGTTGGAGTTACTTCACACACACCTAAGATTTATTTTTCCTAAGGTTATTCCTTTTTTATTATTCATAATTAGTCATTATCTAGTCTCCTATATTTTAGGGGAGAATATTCCACCTGGAGAATATTCTCTTTTAGTTGACACTTCAGTTTGACTAGTTGAGTTGAGTTTAGATGTTGCATTGAGATCATCACCATGCAACATTGGAATCATCACCATCCTAATTCAAACTTGCCTTGGTATCATCACCAGAGTGGTGTATTAGCCTTGATTCCATGAGTTAAATCCTCACTACTCTATGTTCAGACAGTTAACTAAAGACTAGTTAACTGGTTAACTCAACTAGGTGGCAGTTCACTCCCATAACTGCCTGAGAGACTAGAATAGGTGGCAGTTCACTCCCATAACTACTGGTGTGTGTCCAGATCACTCTATACCACCATTATGGTGCATTGGTTCACCTCAAGTCGAACTCATTGAGATATACAGAGTATATCATGTGTAAATTATTCATTATTCATAATGGTTAATGAGAATTCTTCCATTCTTTCTCTCCTTCTTCTTCTTTCTCCAATTCTCTCTGTAAATGTGTGTATTATTGTTTATCTAGATCTATTTTTTGCATGTTCAACACATTTACATGTGTTTCTAGGGTTTCAATAATTTTATTTTGGGCAACTTGTTTTTCAACTAGTGGTTTAGTAACCACTGCCTCATTCGCTTTGTTTCTTAATATAATATTTTTTGATGGAACACTTGTAGTATTTTTTTCTCTGGGCCTTAAATTATACTTTTGTTGAATTTCTTTCATAATGCATTCAACGATTCCTTGATATGCAAACTCTCCTAGGTTATCTATACTTTCCTCGTTACTAAACATGGGCTCTTGGTCTAGAGATGTTTCCTAATCCTATCTAGTTAGATGAGTTTATTGGTCTTCATCACTAAGGTTTTTTATATCCTCTTCTAGCCCCTCATAATTATGCATATCATTTCCTATCAAAAATTTCATTTTAAAAGGACCTTGTATTTTTTTATCTTCATTTTTTACTCGTCTTTGCTGGGTCTCAGGGTTAGGATTTCTCCTGAAATATTTTCAAGCAAATGGATCAGGTTTGGCTTGGTCTAGTTCAATTCTAGAAATTTTGTTTGACAAATGTTTTATTATATTATCCATGTCATCCATTTTTTCTTCGGTAGACCTCCCAGATCCGGAGGGCCCTACTTGTTCCGTGAAGCATTTGGGTTCTTTAGTTCATGTCTCAACCTTGGATTTTAGTTTACCAGATGCCATCATGTTTGATTCAATTTCTATAGCGTCATATTGCATCCCTGTGAGGGTAGCCGATATTCTTTCTCTTAAAAGCAAAGCGAAGCCGGGTTCAAAAGCCCCTATGAAAGTCACCTTCACTGTAGGTTGAGAGGGTTTAAATTATACTGGAATCTTATGATAAAGTTTGTTAAGTCTCTGAGTAAATTATAGAACTGACTCAGATTTCTTCTTTCTCAATGCCCCGAATTTAGTCAAGTAGTAAATATGGTCTTTCATTTCTCTCCACTGTCTTAAAAAATCATTTTCTAAATCATCATATGACCGAAGGGATCCTACTAGGATTCCTTGAAACCAGATTCTTACTTTCCCTTCGAACGTTTGAACTAAAATCCTGGAATAAACATCTTCATGCTCAATCCCTAATATATCAACAAATTGATTGAAAAAGGTGATATGCTCTGTGGCAGTTAAATCTCCTTCTCCCATAAATTTTGGTAAGTTCTTCATATAATTTTTAGGTAAATCATGAAGGGTGTGGCCGAGGACCAAGGGATCGTATATGGCCGCTACCTCTGAAAAAATCCTAGTGGGTGGAGGTTGTCCTTGACCACCTCTCCCTCCACCACCAACTCCTTCAGCGCCACCTCTAGCAACAGCCATTGAAAGTCTAGGGGATGAAGTTTGGGAATTAAAAAAAGGGTTTTCAAAAAATTCTACGGATCGAGGTGGTGACCTTTCAACTTCCTCAGGATGTGATGAAGGGAAATATGGAAAATGATCATTAGGGAAAGTAAAGTCTAGAAAGGGAGGGAAAGGAAAACATGGATTGGTTTCTTTAGAGTTACAAGATGTATATATAGGTGAACCAGCAGGAGACAAATTGGGGTATAAAGTACACTCTTCAGGATTTCAGAGAACTGAAACCTTTTCTTCGGGTGAGGATGGGGTAGACAGAAAAGTAATGATAGCGAGTATAGAAGAGGATCTTGTATTCATACTGTTTGGAGAATCAGAAGTGTCAACTTCAATCTTTATTTCGGGTACAAATTCCTCTAGGTTCTCGTGCCTAACCTCATACTGGCTAGTCAAGACCTCTGTAGAGGGTGTTTGTTTAATATTATTTTCAAGGGTTGGTTCTTCAATCGGAACCTTAGTATTGACTTGTGTGATTCTCGGTTGGTATTTATTACCTGTCGATGTGGTAGTCGACTTGAGGTATCCCTTTGGTTTTAATAAATTTTTGGGATCAAATATAGGTGTGGTCTACCTATCGTATGGATTTATTCTGGTATTCTTTCGATTAAATGCCATCTTATTTGTAGTGGAGTTGCCAAGTGAAAAATAAAAAATAGTTGTAATTCAATGTTCAACCTTCGTTCACTATCAAACATAGAATCTCACATTGTCGGTCTCCCAGGGAAAAATAACTTTGTTTCTCCTTCCTTGGCAACGACGCCAAACATATGTTGTTCCTGAGATTAAAATTAAGGCTCAAAGAATAATGTCAGGCATCATGAATGTTTTTGAGTGTGTTTTAAAGTGATTTTTCTACCTTAGTTGTATGAGACAAATTCCTTAAATGGAATTAACAGTTTGACAGGATAGAGGTTGTATTTCATATATGAGTCGAAATTGCAATATCGAATGGTATGAGATGAAAATAGAAAACTGTAAAACATAGCAGGGAATCAATTACTGAAGAGTCCTACCTTGTTTGTAGTAGAGGAAAAGAGATAGTGTAACCTTGAATAACACATAAAATGCAGTAATCTACATAGCAAGAAAGTCTTGATTTACTCACAATAAATGCAGAGGAAAAGTTGCTTACTTAATAAATTACTAATACCTTGTGATTACAGTAGTTGTTGTACTAAATTGGAACCAAACATTTATCAAGGAATACATAAAGGAATGCTAAGAAATGGAAAACAAAAGAAACACATAACCCAGATTTAAGAAAACTTGGAATCTCTATCTACACTTGTATTAATACTCTGTAAGGATACTTTTCTCTATTACAATCGGCAAGAAGAAGCCATAAATAAGTCTTTAATCTATGTTTTTATACAAAATGGTCTCAACTCAAAATAGTTGGACTTTTCATAATTCTAAAAATACTAAATTTTAAAATATGTAAAACTAAAAACTTCCATTGGCCTTCTCCTTTGTCTCTTCGTCTACTGGCAGAGGCATTTCTTCTCGTCATCCTTTACTTGGAAATAGTTGTCATCTAATCCTGACCTGTATGAGTCATATTCACATGTTTTATCATTTGTTTCCATATGTGTTGGCTTTCCCATATTCAACACATTGGATGCAACTGCTCACTAATTGTACCACCAACCCAGAAGGTGCAGTTGCCTCATTTGCTTCAAAAATGTATAACTTATTTTCTATCTGGGGAAACCTTTCCTATATCTTCTTTGCTCCCAAATATGTGTCCTGTAACTCCATGCTTGGACTTAGTATCCATTTTTTTATTTGGATAATATCAATTTGGTTCATTTACTGCATGATCGGCATGGCCTCTTCTTTTCTTGTCCTAGAGTTACATTGGTTCCTTTCTATGTCAATATTCCCCAGCGCTTGAGAGATATTATTTCCTTCAACATCAGGTAGACCTTTGTCTAGTGAATATATTTCTTCTAGACAAGCTTTGTGTACCTCTCTGGCCAATATTTTTATTTCAGCAATATTTGATTCCTAGGCCTTCAAAATTATGTTACGTCTGGTTTTCTAAGACAAAGACAGTTGAGGAGCTATCGATACATAATATTTTGGTACTAGAAAGATAGCATTTTGAAACTTATCCCAAGTTGCATGAGCTTCCCTTTATTTAATGTAAACGTTATTCAGGGAAAGGTCTACCACCCAGTAACAATTTTGAATGGCTTCCACTTTTGTAAAAGGATCTTGTTGGGTTGATTTCGACTTCTCATGTACTTCCAATGCTTGAGCTTGGAAAGCTTCCATATCTATTGTTGTACCTTCAGCCAAGTATATATTGGCTTGTAGTTTCTTGATTAATTCTTCTTGCTGAGTGACCAACCCTCTATTGTCCTATGAGTTTTGATGGAGCTCATCAAGGTTAGATTTCAGTTGTTGGATCTGATGTCTATCATCGGTTATGACTTGTTCAAACTATTTGTTCATCTTATTTCTGACATCCCTTTCCATGGTCGTCATCTAGTCTTGCAACTGCCTTACCAACAGATTTCTCTATTTCAGCTAATTCGCTAGATTTTCTACTAAATATTGATTGGCCGTGGAAAAGGCACCTAATTGTTGGGTATGTGTTATATTCTTTGCATGTGTGTGTGTGTGGGTGCGTCAGATATGACAACTGCATCTTGCGGTTTTTGCTATTTTTAGCGGATTTTTCTATTTTTAGCGGATTTGTAAATTTATCCCGGATTAAGGGATTAGGGTTTTGGTATCTACGGAATACCTAAAAACATTGTATATATTGTATGGAAAATGGTGAAATTCGATATAATGAAAATAAGAAAGGTTTTCCCGGTTGAGGGTTTCCGGTATAAAATCTCTGTGTACTCTATGTATGAACCATTGATTAATTTCTGTATTGCTTAAGAATATATATGCGTTGCTTTACTTCGCAGGTTTAAAACTTACACTAATGAGCCTTCCATTTCCCTAGAGAATTTTGTATCATCTAGACCCTATCCATCATACAACATTCTTTTCCCTTTGACTGCCGTACCATATTTTTGATGTGCTTCTCTTTTAACTATGGCCCTTCTCTTCTTACTGAAAAAGAAGTCTGAAGGAGGCATTTCTTTGGCTGAAATCGGAGTAAGGTCCTCTATAAATATGACTTGGTCATTGGGATTTCCTTGACTCGACTGTAAAGGTGTTAATGACATAATGGGGCTACCTATCTCTGTGGATGGTTGTTTCTTTGTTGTGTTGGTATTCAGTTTATCTGGTGTAGACAGCGATCTATCATGTCCCTTTTTTTGAAAATCTTCAAGATGAGTTGTTGTTTGAGTGCTTGGTGGGTTTGGTAATGAAGTCTCCACTCCCTGCATTGAGACTTCGACATTCTTCGGATTTTCCTCAGTACTCTGTTGGTCAGAAATTCTTGCCTATAATACCTGAGGCATAGCTTCCTATGTAGATGAAGGTGTTATTGGCTCCCCTTGTAACACCTTTGGAAAAATATTCTTTCTATGCTTCTGAAAATTGTCGAAATTGGCTAATTGATTGGGAGACAGAGTTCAGACTCTACTCAATACTTCCTCATATGACCTGATTCCCCTGAATACTTCATCCTGAGGGGAAATCTCGTGCACATACTTCCTTAAATTGTATTGAGCCAAGTGAGCTTCCACAATCTTATGGGGATTGTGCCTCTTAAACTCAATATCAACTAACTTGACATCTTATAGAGCCGCAACCTCTTGGCATACCAACCGATCTAGTTAAAATTTTGGGAGAGCATGGGGGGGAACCACGCACCCAAAAACCACGATATAGGAAAAGTTTTCCTCAATATACTAGTTTGCTATTTTTCCCAGGTTATCCATGATTATGTCTGAAATTCTGGGAGGTGGGAAACCGTATAGGGTGATATGAATCAACACCACTACACAATGACAGATTTCATAGAAGAAATATCTAGATTTTTCATCCCACAACTTGGAGTGATAGAAATGGATAGGCTCGGCGTTGGTCAGGTTCTAACTCCAGCTCATCAGAGGGAAAGGAGTGATAAACAAAAGGGAATCCATAATGTATGCTGACATGTAGAAAGGATCAAGTTTCCCTTTGGAATTTGCCAATTGGTACCCTATAATTTCTTTGGCCAGGTTGCCTGATAACATCTTGGCCTAGTTGAAAGAATATCCCTCAACCACTTCATGCATAATTGGTACCCATGCCAATAGAAAATGAGAGGAGTCATTTTTATTGAATATCCTACATATAATCATAGCCACATAGATCATATGGGCATCTAACGATGCTATGACATATATGATGTGAGTGTCGGATCTGAATTTCTCAGGATGCCCACACCAGTCCTTGATTAAATTAGGGTATTTTTTCCCATACTGTGTGCACTACTATTGGTCAAACTCCATTATGAATTCAAAATTGTAACTGTATTTAAAAATTGATGATAATTTATACATCACTTGTATATCCTCCAATCGAAAAGACCCAAAGACAACCTTCTATGAATTGCAAATGCTCCTGGTTGAAATGTTGACATTCTCCAGGGCCCAGCCTATGATGTTGTTATACAACAAGAGCCTCAGCCGCACAATCATATTGTGTATATCTAACTCAGCTATATCCCTAATTTTATTCGCATGGTTTTCAGTTACTTCGTCGCCTGAATCCTCTAGGAAATTTATCAACTCATGTTGTATAATATCGAACACCTATGTCTAGTATTTCACAGTATCTATGGCTCTCGATGAAGTGTTTGAAAGAACATATGTGTTCAAATTTACGCTCTCACCATATTCTTTATCCATTTTTCATGGTGCCATGATATTAATGAAATCAGAACTGTGTTACCTGCTACAGGATAATGTGTGAGCTTATGCAGCTGGCTTAAAACTTGTTATTTTGTGAGAATGAAAATATAATTCAAAATCCAATATTATTATTCACCTTAAGCATATTGATTTACGAGTACCTTTACTGACAAAAAATTAATTTACCTTAATGAGGAAATCTAGGCAGTGATCTGCAATCTATATTGAAATCATTACCATTGATTTGTGATTAATGCCATAAATATTGGTGGTTCGTGATCGAGAACTTGGATGAAACAGGTTTGAAAATTCCCGAATCGCGAACTCATGAGAAATTAATTATGAGATAATATTGTTTAAGATATTAATTAATCATGTTTAACTTTAAACATTTTTGGGTATTCAGGCTTCGAGATTTTAATGAGTAGCTTGAGATAGAATCCCCGAAACCCGAAACCGCAAAATGATTAATTATCGGATAATTCTTTTTAGTTTTAATTAACCCATTTTAATTTTGAAATGTTTTGGAAGTTTAGACTTCGAAGATTTCAAGATGTGAGAGATGATAAATGTTTGAACTTCCAAAGTACGAAGTTATTAACTGTCTTTAATTGAGATTAACTTAATTAATTAAGATTTGATATTTCAGGATTTTACTGCTTCGTGGATTTGAAAGTTAGTTCCTAATTATATTCTCGAAAGGCTATTACTTGTAGTGATGTGTCGAAGATGACATCATTTTAGATGACGTGTCGAGGCCGAGGGGTGCTAAGTGTTAATTAGAATCATGTGAATCTTTAGATTAAAAGCTCAGAGAAAGGTGCCACGTGTTGACTCAGGGAAGATTTAAAACGTACATGTTTACCATGAAACATGTCTTTCAAAAGTTGGTGAAAAAGTGATAATGGATATATTCAAGTTTCAGGCTTTTTAAAGTTATGACTTGTTGAAACGCCTGAAGTGCGAAGCTTCGAGGAAGACTCTGGCAACTTACCTCTTTAACCATTTGGTGGATCCACAAATATGAAGAGATTTAGGATTGTTCGATTATATGGAAGACTTCATCAATGATGTATATCATGCACGTCTTATTCTTATTTAACCAGGAATGAAATTTATTCAAAGTCTAAAAGTTTAGAAATATATATATGTTCCAACACTCCCCACATCCGAAGAAGGGAAAAGGAATCCCCTACCCACACAGCAAGAGATAGATAAAAGAAGGCCACTCTCACTACCACTGTCACTACCACCAAAGTCTGACCAAGCTAACCAGAAGAACTAGAGAAAGGGGAATGCCTCTTTCACTCACAAATTTGGGTAAAGGGGGATCTGCCTCACTTCATTGTTGATAGAGGCAGTCAGAAGGACCTGATTTCAACAAAGGTCATCAAGCAGGTGGACTTGCCAATGAAACTGCACCCACAACCCTACACTTCCGACTGGCTTTGCCAAGGAAGAGATCTTTGTGTTAGCCAACTCTGTCGTTTACCCTACGGCATCAAGCCTTTCAAAGATGAGGTACTGTGTGATATTTATCCCCTTGAATTTTGTGATGTTCTTCTAGGAAAACCATATTTGTGGAAGCGTCATGTTGTGTATAAGTCTAGACCCCGCATTGTTATTATTAGTTTGGGTAGAAAATTGTATAGGATACTAGAGGTAGTGTCGCCTACCACTATTTCTTTAATCTCTGCTAAGCAATGTAGTAAGGTCATTTCATATATTGAGAAGTTTTTCTTCTTTGTGATCTGTGCTCACAGTAAGCAGAAGTTCATCACCACATCCGTTGCCTCTACACAAAGCCTCTCTTTGTAGTAGAAGAAAGTGGAAAAGATTATGGAAGAATATAGAGACATCTTCTCCTCACCCATCGGGGTACCGACACACTGCCAAGTCAGGAATCCAATTGATCTGACCCATAGTTCACCTCTACCTAATGGACCAATCTATCATCGCTCGCTATTGGAAAATGATGAAATCAAGTGTCATATCCAAGATCTTATTCAAAAGGGGAACATAAGACCCAGTTCCTCCCCTTGCAAAATCGCGATTGTACTAGTCTAGAAGAAGGATGGGACTTGGTGAATCTGCATTGATTATAGATCCTTAAACAAAATCATAGTCAAGAACCGATACCCAATTCCTAGGATTGATGACCTTCTTGACCAACTCAACGGGAAAAAGGTCTTTATCAAGATTGACCTCAAGTCTGGCTACCACCAAGTTCCCAACGAACCAACCGATGTATGGAAGACAACCTTGAAATCTAAAGAAGGTATCTTCGAATGGAGGTCATGCTCTTTGGCTTAACAAATGCACCAACCGCTTTCATGAGGTTGATGGATAATGTACTAAGACCCTTCACTAACTCTTTTGTGTTGGTATATTTGGATGACATCGTCATCTTCAACAGAACTTGGGAGGAGCACATGCGGCATATTCAAGAGGTTCTAAGCACTCTGCAACAACACAAGTTGTATGCCAACCTAGAAAAATGATCTTTTGGCATGAACAGGGTCCAATACTTGGGCTACATTGTTGATGAGCATGGGGTACATGTTGATCTAGCGAAGATCCAAGTCATATGTGACTAGCCAGCCTCGACCACACTGACGGAGCTTCGAAACTTCTTGCGACTTGCCAACTTCTACCGACGGTTCATGTTGGGATTCTACGATATTGCATGGGCCCTCAAAAAGGTGACCAACGGAGGTGGAAGGGAAAATTTTGTGAGGGGGAAGGAACAACAACGAGAATTCAATGATATAAAGCATCTCTTGTGCTCATCTCTAGGTGCAATTCTCACTCAACACAGTCATCTGGTGGCATACCATAGTGAGACACTCTTAGATGTTGTCCAAAAATACCCCACCTATGACAAGGAAATGTATTCCATTGTACAAGCTAGTCATCAATGGAAACATTACATTCTGGGAAAGGATACAATCATCCACACTGATCACAAGCCTTTGTAATTCATACAAACAAAAGAGAAATTACAGAACGACCTCCATCAGAAGTGGTCCACCTACCTGCAGCAGTTCCATCCCAACTTCGAGTATAAGACATAGATCTTAAATCATGTTGTTGATTTCCTCAGTCGACCTCTCGTGGCTACACTCACCACTATGCTCCATTCCTATGGACATGAGGCATCTGAGTGGCCCCAAATTTATTATCAAGATCTGGACTTGGCCACCACCTATCAGGTCTTGGGTACATGTGTGACTATCATTGATTTTCACATTTAGGATAGACTGTTATGCCATCCAGGCCATCTCTATGTTCCTACAAGCGAGCGTGCAAATATGATTTGGGAATCTCACTACAGTCGGATGGCAGGACATTTTGGTATGGAGAAAACCATGGCCATTCTTCAGAAACATTTTTATTGGCCAAAACTTCGACGGGACATCAACAAGTATATCAGATCTTGCATTGCTTGTGCCATTTCCAAACCAACCATCAAGAAGCAAGGCTTATACACCCCTCTTCCTACTCTTGAGAAGCCTTGGGAATCCATCTAAATGGATTACATGTATGGCCTTCCATCCACCAAGCAAGGAAATGACTGTGTATTTGTGGTCATTGATCAGTTTTCAAAGATGGCCATCCTCACAGCCTGCAAGAACAATATCACAACGGAAAGTACTCCCGAGCTCTTCTTCGAACGAGTGTGGGTCCATTTGGGATACCACAGACCATCATTTCCGTCTGGGATGATAGGTTCCTGAGCACATTTTGGTCGAGTCTCTAGTCAATGTTGGACACCAAGATCACTAAATCGAATGCTTTCCACCCCCAAAGAGAGGACCAAACAGAGGTCTTCAATCAAATGATTGTGCACATCCTGTGCATGTACAACTCTAAGAATCCACCTACATGGGATGAGAGCCTCCCCTATGTTCAACATAATTACAATAGGGGTCTCCATAGCTCCACCGACCATAGCCCATTTTAGGTGGGGTAGGGATTCCAACCCTTGAGTCCCATTGATGTTTCACTACCTCTTGCCACTACACAAATAGACTCTTCGCATGTTCAGTCTTAGACCAACAAAGCCACCAAATTCATTGAGCAGATTCAACACATCCACTAACAAGTCCAGGAGATTTTGTAGAAATCCAATGCTAAGTACAAGAAGTACCATGATAAACATAGGGTATCGCACCAATTTCAGGTTGGCATCAAAGTCTAGTTACATTTGCAGAAGGAGCATCTCACAGAGCCCCATCAGAAGCTCCACCCACTTTTCTATGGGCTTTACACTATCACCAAGGCTATGGGTAGCAATTATTTTGATCTCAACACTCCACCCTTCCTTGGCCTACACCCAGTTTTCAATGTGGACCTCCTTTGGCCATATTTTCCACCATTATTGGACACCTCAGAAATCACAAAACATATGACACCAAAAGAGCTCAACCTTGACTTCATGGAACAAACATCCACTGTTCAGATAGTGGACACACAGATCAAGGGCACTTGCCAACAGAGGATCCAGCCTTATCTATTTGTCAAGGTCGGGCATCTCCTACATCAAGGCAGGTGGCTCACCTGGGGCCAAATCTAGCAGAAGTTTCTTCACCTAATGGGGGAACTCAACGCAATGGAGACCATTGATTCCTAAGAGGGAGGATTGATCCAGGTGGATATTGGTGGACACCCACCTATTCCAACTGGCTCCTCTTGTCTGTTTTTACTTCAACTCATTCTTCTATACTTCTTTGTAATTGTGGGTTCTACACTTTTGTGGATGTCTGAAGCCCTACACATGTTCCAAGTGGATACTTGTAAGATACTAGATATAATAAATATGAAGAACAAAAAAAAATGCTAGAAATGGTAGAATAACAGTAATATAACCAGCATAATCTTCACAATAACACATAAATGATATAAGAACAACAACAGAAATAACACTTTGATTCAGAAAGCAATATTCACAAACCTCTTTGAGGGGGAAACCTCCAGTCGAGAAACACTCTATTACAATAATCTCCAAGCTAGGATTTTCATACCCTTGACTCTTATTTATACTAAATATGTCTATCAAGAGAATCATCTAGAGGAAGATCCTTCTAGAAGCGGAAGCTTCTATTAAGTCTTCTTACATCCTCCTTAATCTATTTTATTGAAAGGCCTTATTAATATTGACCTTTATTACATCAGAATATATTGATCTACCTATGTGTGGGTTAGGACCCTAACATGTCCACCCCCTTAAAAATAGCCTTGTCCTCAAGGCTTGAGATGTGGAAACTGCTGCAGAATGGTAGTTAGTTCCGAAGTGGCATCTGCTGGAGTCGTATCTTTCCACTAGAGAAGCACTTCCTTGATGATTCTCTGAAGAAGGTGACGCTCACGCTGGTCCAAAACTGCTTCTAGCTATAGCCAAATGGATCCTTCTTCAGCTAACTCTTGAAGGTTGGTTTGAATTTGGCACCTGGTTCCAATCACCTTCTTTAATCACGAAACATGAAAAACAGGATGTAGCTTCGACTGACTGGGCAGAGCTAATAGATATGTGACTTGTCCCACATGCTTTAGAACTATATAAGGAACATAAACACCTGATCCCCTTCTGCAAATTGATGTTCAGAGGGACCTTGATCTGCTTGCTGCTTCATGTGATTCTATGCCATGACCAAGTTCTCTTTAAGGGTACGAAGAATATCCTCTCGAACTGTAAGTGTTTGGTCAACCGCCTGGACCTTCAAGGTACCCGATAAGTATGAGAGAACTGAAGGTGGCTTCTATCCATATATTTCTTCAGAAGGAGTCATGTGAGTAGCTATATGGTAGGAAGTGTTATACCACCATTTGGCTAGGGGTAACCATTGAGCCCACTGATGTTGTTTTTTAGAGGCAAAACACCTCAGATATGTTTCCAAACACTTGTAGACAAATTTCCTTTGACCATCAATCTGGAGATGATAAGTTAAGATGAGATGTAATTGGGTGCCTTGTAGATGAAATAGTTCTTGCCAAAAATTGCTTGTGAAATTTGGGTCACGATCAGAAACAATAGAGTGCGGCATGCCATGAAGCTTGAAGACCTGGTCCATGAAAATTTG
>SNQJ01S0044938.1:0-49548 GCA_010110895.2 Picea sitchensis
ATAAAGTGGTAATGTGTTTTTAATGTTTTTATGAATGATAGTAATATTACAACTTTAAAAAATAAAATTCATAATAATTGTATTTTTTTTATAAAATGGTAATGGTTTTTTTTTTTCTTTTATGATATGGTAATATAAATCTTTGAAATACAAATTTATAATTTTTTAATATTATAATTTAAAAAAAAATAATGTAATATTTTATTTTTTGAATTAAAAGATAATAGTATTTTTTTTTAATAAAATGGTAATGTTCTTTTAATGTTTTTATGAATGATAGTTTTTTATCGAAGCGGACCCACCGCTCATAAGCTTGAAAGTGGGGCAGAAGAGAAGCGCGCAGTTCAGCAAAGCACATCGGTCAGACAGATGGAGACCGAATACACAGTTCATGCAAATACAACATATCGGGCAGACCGGGACCTACAGCCATATAACATATTAGATTGGTTATTAGACTGGTCGTGAAAGTTCAATCGCTATGCCTTCACATAGGTTTGTCGGGACTGCTCCGGGCTCTTCGTGTTTCAATGGGACTAGCTGGCCACACCTTCCAATGGACCTGTGGAGCCCAGACCAGATAAGACATTATGTTTTTAATTTTTTTATGAATGATAGTAATATTACAATTTTAAAAAGGAAATTAATAATTTGTATTTTTATAAAATGGTAATGGTTTTTTTATTTTTATGATATGCTAATATAAATCTTTTGATAACAAATTCTATAATTTTAATATTATAATTTAAAAAAATAATGTAATATTTTATTTTTGAATTAAAAGATAATAGCATTTTTTTTTAAATGGTAATGTTCTTTTAATGTTTTTATGAATGATGGTTTTTATCGGCTTTACCCACCGCCATGTTTGATAGCGGGGCGTGGCGAGAAGCGCGGCTACTCAGCCAGAAAAGCACATCGGTCGACGGATGGAGACCGAATACACAGTTCATGTAAATACAACATATCGGGCAGACCGGGACCTGCAGTCATATAACATATTAGACTGGTTATTAGATTGGTCGTGAAAGTTCAATCGCTATGCCTTCACATAGATTTGTCGGGACTGCTCCGGGCTCTTCGTGTTTCAATGGGACTAGCTGGCCACACCTTCCAATGGACCTGTGGAGCCCAGACTAGATAAGACATTCCACGCTCATGGGGTTGCCCCATCTCTTAGGGTAATGCAGTTAGGGGTCCTGGCCAAAATAAAAGTGTCAAGTGATTTTACCAATTTAAAAAATAGTTTATAATCTTCTTTTTAAATAAAGTGGTGATTTTTATTTTTTTAATGATATGGTAATATAATGATTTGAAATATAAATTTATAACAAGTTCTTTTAATATTATGATTAAAAAGTAAATTTACACAAGTTTTTATGATATGATAAAATTAAATGTTTTTAAATAATATAGTAAATTTAATATAATATTTTTTTTTTAATTAGGAAAAACAATGTTAAAAATCTAAAATTTAGCATAACATATTTTAATTCTGATAATGGGATTGATAAAGCATTTTTTAATGAGGATAAAAAGGATCGCGACAGATCAATTATTCTCCCCCACATTCCCTGGCATACCTGGATCTAAATGTGATTATAGTTTTTTTTAATTATAAGATAGTGTTTATAAATTTAGTTTTATTATAATGTGATGATTAAAAAGTGGTTTATAATACCGTTTTTTTAATTAGAGAATAATATTTAAAATCTAAGTTTTATTATATAGTATTTTAATTTGATAAATGTAATGATTAAAAAGGGTTTATAACGATGTGTTTTTAAATTAGAGGGAAATGTTTAAAGTCTAAGTTTTCCTTTATAAAAAAATTAATTTGATAATGTGATGTTAAAGTTTTTAATTATAAAATAATGTTTAAAATAGATTTTATATAACATTTTTAATTTGATAATGTGATAATTTAAAAAATATGGTTTATAACTATGTGTTTTTTTAATGAGATTCGTAATATGATGATTCTAAAAATAAATTTTATTACAAGTTTTATGAATGATATGATAAATATTTGAATGATAAATTTTAATGAGATGCTTTTTTAGAAGTTTTCTATGACAAGTTTTTAATGATATAGTCAATTAAATGTAATGTATTTTTGAATGATAAAGTAGATTTTCACAATGCATTGATTCATAAAATGTAAATTTACATATTTTCAAATGAAATGATAATGTGATTATTTTAAAAAATATGGTTTATAACAATGTGTTTTCTAATAAGATTGTTAATATAATGAAGTTTGTAACAAGTTTTAAAATGATTTGGTAATTTTTTTGAATGATAACATGATGATAATGTGATGAATGAAAATATAATGTGATACCATTTTTTTAATTTGATAATGTGATGATTTTAAAAAATATGGTTTATAACAATGTGTTTTCTAATGAGATTGTTTTTTTTGACAAGAACGGTTATGTTGTATTGATCGATTTTCAGGCAGACCTGAATCAGAAGGTTACATATCTAAAGAAGGTTGGTGACCTCTAACAATGTTGCTAACCTTCAGAATGTCTTGGGAGACCCATCCCATCTACTTCTGGAGCTAATTCGAAAGATAACAAAAATTGCTACATGAGTAAATTCTCACAACCGGTGGAGACAGAAGAAGACAAAAAGCAAAGCATTAAACCGAGGGGATGGAATTTTCTCTCAAAGAAGGGTCCAACTTCTTCCTCGAGAGCCTAAAGAACAAGTTGGAGGCTCTCCTCATCTCACAAGGCTTTGTTGGTCTTTGTCTCGGTAAGCTGTGAGACGGAATCGAAAGTTGTTCTCTCGTTCAGAAGTTTCACAGTCTATAGAGGGGGATCAAAACAACTGCATTCGCAGGGCGTAGGTTCCTATCCGGCCCCGATTTCTCTCTGGCCGCTACTAGGGTCGGGGTGGGAAACCGTATATTTCCTTCTGGCCAAGCGGCTTTTCCCTTAACTGTTTCCTCTGGATTCAGAGCTTCATCTTCCTTCAACGATCAAAGTTGTTTTTATTTCTTTCTAGAGCTGCTCACGCATGAGTGGCCTTCGGGGCTTGGGTTAGTGGATCCTTTCACCTTGGCTTCCTTCAGTTTGCCAGGATACTAGCTGAAATCATCTTCGATCGGTCCCGGCTCCTCGTGAGGCTTTGGGGCATCTTTTGCTTAAATGACTGCATGCATGGCACCGTGAGGTCTTTAAAAAGGAATCGTTTCATACCCGTGCCTCTTGGCGTACCATTCTGTGGAGATTAATAGCTTCTCGAAGGCCTTTCTTGAGATTAACCTCAACACAAATACGAACACAGGTAAACTGGTCCTCGTCTGGCATCATTCAGAAACTTCAAGCTTATTTCCAACGATCCTCCGCAATTCTTTTTCCCCTGCAGATGCAGGAAGATGAGGCAGCCTAACCCAAACGGGGGCTGCGTTGATCTCGGCTCTGGGATTGAAGTTAAGAGTCCAGGGGTCTAAGAACATTCCTCTCGACCCTATGAAATAGGGTCTAGATCTAAAAAACTAGATCACGATCCTCTTCCCTCGACAAACTGAGGACAAAAAAAACCATTCCTACTGCGCACAGAGAAATGTCTCCCTGTATCAGCATCTTCCAACCATCATCCATCCATGCCTCCACCGCTCTGGGGCTAGGCCATAACCCCATAAAATTTCCAATGAGAGCGTTTTCTGCTAAAACAAGGGCAATCTTGCAGGGGTCCTCTAGATCTAGCTCCAGAGAAGGAATCTCCTCCATCTTCTTAACAAACTTAGATGAGAGGGAAGGTTTGGATTTAGGGTCCCTGCTGAGTGGACTAACGCTTTGAATGCTTCCAAAGGATCTTCTTCCATCTGGCACCCAGTCTAGGGGTCATCGTGGTAGGTCATGCATCACCAGCAAACAAGAAACTGAGCAAGGGCGCAGAGGGTAGGCCGAAGATCGCCGCCCAAAAATGCTGCATCAGCAGGAGAGACATTTATAGAACTCCCGAACCGCTGCCCTAACTCGGGACGGCCTAACTACTGCAATCGAAAACCGTGAGCGTGGCTAGGTTTTAGGCCCCAATGTTACGATGTACCCATCTCAACATGACTAAACAACATCCCTTCTAGACTCCGTTTTTTCTAATGAGATTGTTAATATGATTTAAAAAGTGAATTTATGACTAGTTTTATGAATGATATGATAAATTTTTGAATGATAAAACAATGAGATGTTTTTTAGAAATTTTCTATAACATTTTTAATGATGTAGTCAATTAAAATGCAAATGTATTTTGAATGATAAAGCAGATTTTCAAGCAAATGCATTGATTTATAAAATGTAAATTTACATTTTTTCAAATAAAATGGTAATGTGATGATTTAAATTGTAAATTAATAGCTAGTTTTCTTTTTTAAAGGTAGGTTTAATTTTTACAATATGATGATTTGAAAATTTTGTAACGAGTTTTAAAATTATTTGGTAATATTTAAATTTTTTTAATAATAACATGATGGTAATGTGATGAATGATAATATAATGTTATGATATACTAACAGTTCATGGTAATATTTATTAATGATATAATAATGTGTAGTAATAATAATAACGCAATGTTTTTGAATGATTATATATTATGATTTAAAAATGAAATTTATAGTAAAGTATTTTGAATGATATGGTAATTTTTTTGAATGATAATATAATGTGGTGATTTACAAATAAAATTTATGGTAATATTTATTAATGATATAAATAAAATAAATGTGTAGTAATAATAACAATACAATACAATGTATTTTTGAATGTTATACTAATATAATGATTTGAAAAATAAATTTATAGTAAAGTGTTTTGAATGATATGATAATTTTTTTGAATAATAAGATAATGTGGTGATATACAAATAAATTTTATGGTAATATTTGTTAATGATGTAATAATGTAATAATAATAATGTTTTTCAATGATAGTAATACGATGATCAATAAAAATATATTGATGTGGATTAATTTTTTTATTTTATTTTTTTAATCAAACAGGTTGTAGGATTTATTTTAACTGAAGAAAAGTGGGTCTCTTTGTCGAGGCTTAATCTTATTACAAGGCAGATTTCTAGTTGCAACTGCTTTTGAAGGACAATATTTTCAAGGATTTGAAAATAAGCTTTCAAGGTTGTTTACAATTAGGAGTCCTTTCACAAGAGATCCGCCTTTGTTCTCCATCCTATCAGCTTCATTGTTCAACTTTCTTAAGATATGATAAAACTTGCAAGAATTGAAGTCTAGTAAGACTCTCTTCAATCTATCTAAGATTTTGTTTAGGTTGGCATTGCTGAACCAGGTCTTCATATTTAGGTTTCTTATTATCACCTCGAAGTTCCTAAACTTTGTAAATCTTTGATCTTTTTCCATGCAGGAGGCAAGCTTTGCAAGCCCTAACATTTCAGCTCTTTGATTTATTTGATTGCCCCATCCCCTGTGAGAAGGTCTGAGGTCCCATCTGGGAGTAGGAGACCCCTACCCAAATGAGCCTCGGTTTCCTTTAGACGCCTGGCCAAAGAAGATTATTGTGGATAAATTTAGTCCTCCACTACATATCGAATTTGTTAATATCAATTCTTATTCGCCATTCCAGATTGGCTATTTTTGGGGAAAGGAAATTCTTACTTGGAAGTGGGACAAGTAGGCTTAACCACCTCTTTTCCTACGGCAATAACAAAGGATCATCTTTGGCATACCGCTGTTGGGTCGCTTGCAGAAGGAAAGATTTAGCTTTTGCCACTACTTGCAACGCATAATTCCGCTCCTCTTTGAAAATCAACTGGTTACGAGTCAACCAAAGCTGCCAACAAACATACTTGGGAATCACTGTCCATATTTTGGTCCAAAAAGATTTAGACAGAATGCACTGGGGGTAGATTAGATTCCAAGAGGCTAAAAGTTCAACAACCCACTCGAGGTGGATATTAACTGAAATCCTCAAGAAAGAGCCCCCATACCTCTTTGGAAAAGATGCAGTCCATGAACATGTACTGAGATGTTTCGGAGTTATTGTTGCATAGCACGCATCTGTGAGGCCCCACTATATTCATTTTCTCCATATTGTCTCCCGTGAGAAGTTTGTTATGCATCAGGGTACAGAAAAAGAAGTTCACTTTTGGGATGGATAGATGGTCACAGACTCTTTTCCAAAAAGCCGAATATGACTGTTGTTTCTTGAGGCCTGCAAAGCTCTATATCATTCCATTGAAGTGTAAACTCCTGTCTGGCCCCATCCCCAGCTATATTTCATGGTTCTATTGACAGGGGCATCTTCCTCGAGCAGATCTTCTAGCACGGATTGTTGCTGAGATAAGTGAGGAGGAACACCGTGGAAATCCTAACCTGCCCAGTCCCCTCGGTGATCCCATTTCGAAAGGTCATAAAGTCTAATTACTCCTTATCTCTCTAGCCAATCTCTCAGGTCTGCAATTTCATCATTTTCTGCCAGTGGTTCTCTCCCCATGATGCTATCCATCCAGATTGACGCGGCGCTGCTGCCAGATTCCAGAGCACCAATTTTTGAAAAATGTTGCTTTTGGCAAAGACAGCTTTCCACATATGCATCTCGGTATACAGTCGTTTAACCGAGGTTGTTAAGCGCGTTGTTGATTCCATATTTTGCACGCAGAGTGGTGCTAACCGGGTGCTTGGGATCATCAATAAGCATCCACAAGATCTTACCTCCAAGCACTAAGTTGGCAAGCGAAGGGTCCCGAATTTGTAATCCTCCCTCCGTCAGTGGGTTCTAGTCAGCCTCCCACCCACCAAATGCGCTTATTGTCGCTGCCCTTCTTTCCCTCTCGGGCCACGTGAAGTCTCAATGAGCTTAAAATCGCCTGGCCACCGATCCGGGGGCCAAAAGAAATGATACCGTAAAGAGGAATCAGAGACGAAGATCGACTTAATGAGCTTGACTTTGCCGCCTTGTTAGCCAAAAGCCTCCTAATTGCTATCTTTTTTTATTTTTGAAATGAGGTCTGTCCATAGCGACCTTTTGTTGCCAGCTGAGATTATAGGGAGGCCGAGATACTAGATCCTGTCCCAAATTTCGTGTCCTTTGAACCGGTGATAGCAGCGCTCTGGAGTTCAGCATATATTTAGATTCCAATCAGTGAATTTCGCTTTGTTGTCGCTAATTGGCGCTCTCCCCGAGGATCTCAGTAGTTTTGAGCACCGCATCGAGCAGAAGCTCGCTATTCTAATGAAGCTCTCCGAAAGTAAAAGAGAGTCATCCGCAAAGAGCGTTGCGGTTTATTGGTCATTTCACGGAGATTTAAGTCCTGGATGTTTCCGCAAAATGTCTCTTCTGCAATGAAATTTCTACTGATGGTGTCCGCCATGATTATTTACAGGAAGGCAGACAGAGGGCATCCCTGCCTAATGCCCCTCTGAGTTTGAAAAAAGATGGTAGAACGTCCATTGACGAGAGGGGCTACCCATGGTTTATCAATGCATGCGTTAATCATCTGTACAAACTGGGGCTAAAAATCGAATGAGAGAAGAACTTGTATAAAAGTGTGGTTGACTCTCACAAACGCTTAAGCGCGTCCAGCCTTTTACCAAAGATTCCTTTCTCATTCCTGCTGTATGCTAGAGGTACAATCTCCTAACTTATTACGTTATCTCCAGGATGGCGCCTCGCCTTCCACAAATCCGCTTTGAAAACTCGTAATCATTCTTTAAAGGTGAGGTTTGATTCGGTTTGCGCGAAGCTTTTCCAGATTTTGTAAGATGCATTACACAGCGATATTGGCCCGAATCTTGCAAATGATTCAGGTTGGTGTTCTAGGAATTAATGCCGCATATGTAGAGTTGGTTCTCCAATCAACTCTTCGCTTTTTTCATGCTCACCCTGATCATTTTAAGGAGATCATCTTTGATAATAAGCCAACAGGATTTGTAAAAATGGATTGAAAAGCCATTAGGCCCAGAGAGCCTTGTCACTTCCATGGACCAGATTACGTTGGAGATTTCTTCCTCGGTTGGTGGTTGGCAGAGAGACTCATTATCTTATGGACTAATGAGAGACGGGATATTGAGATAGATCCTAGCTTCTCTTCATTACTTAGAATGTCCCTCTGTATAAGTTCATGAAGTGGGATTCTGCAACGGCTTTGACTTGATTGAACCCTTTGCTGACTTGACCATCCCCTGTTTTTTATTTCTTCTATGTGATTCCTAGACAACCTCGCTCTATACTGCCAATGAAAATAGGAGGTGTTCCTATCCCCAACCTTCAACCAAAGACTTCTGGATTTAAGTCTCCAATATTCTTCCTCCCTTCGGAAGGATTGAAAAGTAGATCGCTGCTCTTTTACTTCTTTTTCCAACAGCTCTGATGTGATATCTTTATTTTCCATATCTATTTGCAAAATTTGCAGTGACTGCCCTGCTTCTCTTCTTTGATCGGAGGGGTAGGGGCTTGTTTCTTTATCCATTCCTTCAGAAATTCTTTTGTGGCTTTCAACTTTGTTTCCACATAACTTGGCGATCTCCGAAAGACTTGGCCCATACGATTTTGTGCATCGTCTCCAAAAATTCACCTCTCATTAATCCATTAATGGGTTGAATCGGAAACGATGTGGGGCTCCATCTCTCTTCTCTTCTTCAAAGAAGAGTTGTATTGGTTTATGGTTTGAGGTTAGTTTGGGCAAAATTTTGGTAGTGATAATCTTTTGTTCATCATCATGGAACTTTTCACAAGAAAACGGTCTAAACGGGAAGCTATATGATCCACACCCACCCTGTTGTTAGACCAAGTGTAAATGCCTTGGATGGGATTGAAGTCTAAAAGGTCCCAAAACTACATGATTTCCTCCACCTTTACCAGCATGGGGTCTGTGTTATTGGAAACTCCCCTCTTCTCTTTTGCTTTTATTACTATGTTAAGGTCCCCTGCTATGATGATGTTGTTAGGAGAGTTATTGTCTAAATAAGTCGAGAGAGTGTTCCAAAGATTCGCTTCAAGATTAAAAAGAGATGGATAGCTTACTTGAGTTGTGCTTCAGCTCCGTAAGAATCCAATGTTGAGTTTCGAAGTGCTTATTCAGATGGAAGATGTCATCACGGTCCGTGTTGGCTGCCAATCCCTCCCAGGTCCCCTGAACTGACCGCTTTTGCCACTCTTTGTTCCACTGATCTCTGGCTGATATCTAGAAGGGCTTCCCTTCTATTTTGGTCTCCCGAGCATTAGAATATCTCGAGATCCGGCCAAAAGGTCCTGGATCTTTCTATTTTAGAGGGATTCCCTGCACTTAAGCAATTCCAAGAGGCGCAGTTTCATTATTTTCATTTGATGGGGGTTGGGTCCTCCCTTGGAAGGTCTTTGTCTGGTATTTCGGCCGATAGAAATTTCTATTGTGGACTGGTTGCCTTTTGTCTTGAACCTTTCTCACTTCTCCCACTGCTTTCTATGGATTTCCTTCTTTCTTTCTGTAGGGATGCTCTCAAAGGTTTCATCCTTCAAGAACCTGAGCTTCCTTTGGTTTTTTCTTTGTGATTTCTGCATATGAACGGTTTGTAGGGTTGCCTTCATTGTCCTCCTGCTAACTGTGATTCTTTCTTCTCCTCCCACTTTGACCGAGGGTGATGTCATTTTATTCTGAGCCTCTTCTGCTTGTTTTGCATGCTTGCTCCAGAGATGCATCGTCTTTGCCCTCATTCTTTCTTTTCTAATGTCACACTGGCTGGAGATAATACTTGGCCATCCGCCTTGCCTTTGCCTTTTGTATTATGTTTTCCGAACTAGGGTCCATGCTTCCATTATGTTTTTCACTGCTCTCTTTTCTTTGCAATGCTTTGCAAAGTGTCTCTGGTCCATGACAAGACCAGATTTAAAAGGTAGTTGCTCAGAATCCATCTCCTCAGAGATGTGTCCACCCAACAATAGTGGTTGATTGCCTCCCGGAGTCTCTTCTAAGTCTACTTTACAGATTCGAAAGCAGAGGAATACTTCCATCCTTTCTTGGCAAAATGATGGTCTATGTATTTTCCACAAGGCCAATAATCTTGGAGGATTTTTTTTTCTGTCAGTGAGGGTATATGTGGGAAGCCTCACTCCATACCGGACTCCATGGAGGGAACATCTTGTAGACTAAATTGGGAGTCCATTTATTTAGGTAAAGTCCCTGAGGACCCATAAAGAATGGCCTGTTTCTTAAGATCAATCCTCTATCTTCAATGTTGTCAAAGACGAATACGACGAGCCCTTTCCTACAAAGTAGCTTTTGACTCTCTTTGATCAAGGGTTTCCAGTCCCTTTGCGTCCATTCTTCCACTAATTTAGGCGAAGGCCAAAGGCCATAAACTGGCCTATGAGACCTCTATCGGCCAGGTTCAGGGCTGCTTTACAAGCTTCTTCTTCTGGCAGAGCCACCATGGGGATGTGTGTGTGGAATCCATTTTCCTTACGAACTTTTGTTGTGACGCTGAGGGCGGCCACTTTGGGCCTGATGCTACCATATTTCTAAAGGCCTGGACCTCTGGGGGCGGATCGGGATCCCCTAGAGCTTCCATTGGACTGTGGGGACGCTGCAAATCGAATTGATGTGATTAATTTTTTGAATAATATAATAATGTGATGATTTAAAAATAAAATATATTGATATGATTAATTTTTCGAATAATAAAAAAATATGATGATTTAATAATAATAATAATAATAAATGTTTTTAAAGATAAGATAATTTGATAATATTAACATAAGGTTTATGATAATATATTAAAATATTTACAAGCTTTTGATGATAAGATTGATGATACGAAGATATGAAAATAAAATTTATAATAATACTTTTAAATATTTACAAGTTCATGTTATTTTGAAGAAAAAAATAATGTGATATGTGAAAAAACTTTTACCATAATACTTTAATCATAATAGTAGTGACATGAAATGGTAATATAATAATAATATGATATGGTAATATGACAATAAATCAGTTTTTAAAAAATAAGGTAAATAATTTGAAGGTAATTTTTTAATATGATATAATAATTTTTTTAATGAAAAATAATATGATTTCAAAATAAAGTTTTTGATATAATTGTTTTTTAAATGATATGATAATAAAAAATTTTAAAATGATAAAACAAAATAATTTTTTTGTTAACTATTTTAATAATATGACATTATAAAAAAGATTGGAAATTGTTTTTTTAATAAATATAATAATATTTTTTTTTTTTTTTTTTTTTTTTTTTTTTTTTTTTTTTTTATTTTTTTTTTAACTATAGTGTAATATATAACAATGTGGTGATATAAAATTAAAATTTGTATAATTTTATAATAATATGATAATGATGATTAGAAATAACTTGTTTTTTACTAAAATCAAAATTTATAATAATATTTTTAAAATAATATTAATATGATACTTTTAAAAGATATTTTACTAAAATCAAATTTATAATAATATTTTTAAAAGTATTATTAATATGATATTTTAAAAGATATAATTACAATAATGTTTTTTTATAAAAATCAAATAATGTGAAGATTTTAAAATTTAATTTTATGAATTAAAATGAAATATTATTTTATGGTTTTAAAAATGAAGATAAAATTTATTTTAAATTTATAAAAACATTTTTTAAAATAAGGTTATTGACATGATAACAAAAGGATTGAAAATAGCTTTTAGGTTAATATAATTTTAAATGAAAAATAATACAATATTGATTTAAAAATAAAGTTATGATGTTTTAAATAAAATAAATTATAATAATATATAATTTAAGGATATAATGATTTATGTTCTATAATTTTAATAATAATTTGTAATAAATTATCTTGATTTGATTTTTTAATTTTTAATAATTTAATTGTAATTTATTTTAGAAATGATAATTGAAATTTTTTTTTTTTTTAAAGTTTATAGAAAAATAATTGTGATGATTTAAAATTAATATAATTTTACATGTAATAATAAGATATAATTTTTATATTATCAACTATGTAATTTAGAATTCAAAATTTTAATAATAAATTGATAGTGATGATTCTTGTTCATAAATTATTATTAAAACATTAATAGTATGTTTATAATTCTAATAATAACTTAAATAATATTAATAACTTATTATGAAGTAATAATTTGAATTTGAATTTATTTATTTTATTAATAAATTAATTATGAATATATTTTTAGAATGTTGATTTAGTTTTTATAAATTTTTATAAAACATTTTCATCAAAAAAATAGCATTATCATATATACAAACCTACAATCAGACATTAATTAGAATAAATCCTCGAAGGTAATTCCAACCAACAAACAAAAATTCCTAAAGTAGGCATAGAAAGGGTAAATACAAAAGGAAGATTCTGTAAATACAAAAGGAAGATCCCAATCTCAAAAGGCATCAGGTTGAGGGCTGGCACCAATTTAGGAAGGGTGGGGTATAAATAATAGAAATAATAAGGTGATTAAGTAACTACTAATATCTTACTCTCCAATTATATATTAACTCTCCGAAGCTCCCAAAGACTAGTTAGTGACCAGAATATGCATATTGTTGGAGCTTATTCACATGGTCAAACAACTTTCCACTGAATAAGTTCCAACAATATTAGTTAGATAAACTAGAGAAAATGAATATCTTTTTTATATCCCATAAGTGTTTTAATTTGAATCTTACTCTCCAAAGAGCTCTTCCTCTCCATATATAGATGAATTTATAATTTTTTTAGTGATATAATAATTTCTTATTAAATTATTATTATAATCTTAAATTTGACATGCATTAAAATGTATATAACAATGTGATAAGATTTAAAAATTGATTATTCATTATTTTTTTGTTTTGTTTGTTAATTTAATGCGGAATTTGTTAGCTCTGTGATTAACTTCAATGGCTTGGCTTACTTGACTTTCGGGGGTATCCTAATGTGATCAAAATCACCACAGGGATGCTTTTCGGCTGAGCCCAACCCTTAACATGGTTGGATTTTTTTGTCCCCTTGGGTTTCAAACCCGGTGACTACATCCTGGAGTGCCTTAGAAATACACTCCATCACCGATTGTCCTCTGCCGGGGACTAAAATTGATTATTCATTATTAATGATAAATTAATTTAATTTTTTTCTATATTTATATATAACAATGTGATAAGATTTTAAATTTGATTATTCATTAATTTTTGTATGTTAGTAAGTATATCAAAGCCTTCTAAAGGTTACAATGAGCTGTTCTAGGTGTCATGATTGCCCATTTGGGAAACCATTGTTGGCTCTAGTTCAAAAATATAATGACACTTGTCCAAAAATATAGTGACACTTGATAAAAAATGAATACAATTGGTATTACTCTAAGCTCTTTGAGTTCTAAACTAAGCAGAGTGGACTGTCTGTACATTACCAAATCTAACTAAAAAAACAGTAAATGGTGGAAAAAGAGAACTTTCAGAGTCCTAGACTATAAGTTTGGCCTACGAAGACTTGGGTGTTCTTTAGCTTGCCCTTCTCTCGTTCAGCGTTTGCCTGCCTAAGGTCTTGGAGAAAGAGTACCAATTTGTCCAACCTGCTCCATTGACCTTCGTCCTTCGCCTGCAGGTCCTTGAGGGTTGTTTTGGTGTCCTGCTAGCCTCTATCCAAATCGTGCAAAGCCTCTATGATATCTTCCCGATTAACATAGTTGTGGCAATAAGAAGACAGGGTGGAGATCGCTCGAGGTGGGAAGTGATGGAAGGAGGTGAATTCAAAAGGTGGCATGTGGAAGAAAGTGGGAGGTGTTAGATGCAGCTTGAGGAGAGTGGGGAGAGTGTGTGGAAGTTCTGGGCGTCAAAACCATTCTACACAGTGACCAAACTCGGTAGAAACTCCCCGAAATTTCACGAGGGAGCTTCAAGTTGTGGCTTGTGAGAGCGAGAGAGCTGTAATAGGAATTAGCATGAGATGGAAGCGTCAAAATTTGGAGAGAGATGGGGTCACAAGGCATTTCTATATCAGAATTGAGTCACGAGTTGGGCATTTTCCTTCCCCTGGCAGTGTACCAAGCCACACCTCTTTTAGATTTGCCTCTCAGGCGTGGCATAAGGGATGTCGTCGTTGGGAGGGTGGATGCGTAGAGCTTGAATATCAGCATAAACCTGTGAAGAGGAGGGGAGGCGTCGGGAGTTGTTAGAGTGAAAATGTCCCTGAGTTTGGCTATGAGGGCTCATGTTCTGGGACAAGGATGTGACTGCTAAGGTCACATATGTCTCTCCATGCGTGATCTCTCCCTGCAAGTTCTCCAACTCGTGTGACGGGCTCTCTGTGTGAAGGTTTGTCAAGGTGGTGACGATGAACCTTCATCGTGAGAATGATAATGTCGGAGAGTGGGATGTGCACGAAGAGGCGTGTTCATTTGGCTGGTTGACTATTTAGCCTATTGGCCTCTCGTAGCATGTTCATGCATGTTGCTTAGTGACACCTCATGGGAATGATGCATAGTGCTTGCTATCATTTTACATAATGATTTACCAGGGTGAAGAAGAGTGGAGATAGAGGGTGCAGAGAAGTCCCTTCTTTTTAGATCAACTCCATGGTTAATGCCCAATGGTCGGGCACTTGGTTTGTTGTTCTTGATGTGGAGGGAAGAGTTACTCAGAACGTAAAGGGATTTTATTCTTAGGATCCCATTCATAAATCTCCCCAAGTTGGAGACTTTTCTCGGTCTGCTTCATTCAAGAGATGGCTAAGGAGATGTATGACAGTTTGAGAGTCTCCTTCTGCGATGATGGGGAAAAGCTCTTGTTCTTTGGCTGCTTGTAGACCTCTGAGGAGTCCCCAGATTTCTGTTGCATTGTTGGTGTTGTGCCCAATATTTCCTGCTACAATGTGGAGGATTTCCCCCTTGCTATTGAATGGCTGCTTCATAGCCAGCAGACTGGATTCCCCGGAGGCCCCATCAAAATTCGTTTTGTGGTACCCTATTTCTAGTGCCTTCCACATTGTGGGACTTGGCTCACAATGTGTCTTAGTGCCAAGGTTGATGGAAAGGGACTATGGTTGTAGTTGTCAGTGGTGGAGGATGATACGTTATTTTGTCGGGCAGTTCCAGTCCTGATCATTCCAAGAATGGAGGGCGATTGTTTTCTTTGATGTTGGAGTGGAATAATATCCCAAATTGCTTTTGCTAGGTTTTGGTCTTGGATTTTAAAATTCAACGATTTATTTCTTTCCAGATTTTACAGAGGATGAAGCCCAGTAGAAGCTACCAGATTTTGTTGAGAATAGGGCAGTGGAATATCAAGGTGCGCCAAGATTCTAAGGTTCCCGAATGCTTGTACGATTTCTATCCATGGTGCGCATGAGGCTAGTGTTGTAGTCCCAGATATTCGAGTTGTAGGAACATAGATTTAGGAGATGATTTGTGTTTCCTCACTTCTAAGCCACAAAAGTTGGCACCAAGGCAGATAAATCCCCTTTCCATGAATTATCCCAAATTGAGAATACTACTAATAGTTAGCCAAAGATGTATTGGTTTTGTCAGGAGTTTGTTTCCCAAATATTGTTCCAAACTACCTCTATCGATAGGGAGCCTTGCCCGACTTTGAGCCTGTATGCCTCTTAAATGTTGAAAGTACCTGTGGAAGAATACCCCCATCTGAGAATGTCGTTTCCTTGTTGGTTTAGGATTTTCCTTGCTTCCACGTGGTCAAACAAAGTCTGGATATTGATTTCACTGGGAATATTCAGGGCCTCATAGGTGTTTTTCCAATTGTGCCAAAAGTCACGATTTCTTGTAGGGTGCCAGTAGTCCTCTAATTTGATTAGACTTGCTTTTGTTGTGTAGGGCACAAAGACGCTCAAAAGTGGGTCTTTGTGCAATGGAGGGATTTGTTGCCAGGAGTCACTCCAAAATAGGGTTGAGGTGCCACTTTGTATCTCCCAGAAAGAGTGTTATGGAATAAGTCCCCTATTGTTTCTAGTTGTATTCTAGATGAGTGAGCCTTGATGTTGTCCATTCCATCTTATGAGTTATTTTTCCTGGATTGTGGGGTGTATTTTATCCTCCATAGGCATGCCCATAGGTATTGTGGTCAGTTTAACCATCTCCACTAAATTTTTTTGTTGAGGACCTTGTTGAGAAGAGCCGGGTCTCTGAGGCCCAGTCCCCCTTTTTTCTTTGGTTTGTAGACTTTTGCCAACTTACGAGAGTGATTTTTCATTCTTCCTTGGTACACTACCAAAGAAAGTGCCTTTGAATGTTTCTTAAGGTGGTGAGGATGAAATTGAATTGAAATTTTGAGGTGTGAAGCGTGACTTAAGAACTGAGACTTAAGGAGGGATGAGGCATCAGGACAAGTGAGGGAGCGGAAAGTCCACAATGATAGTTTTTGAGAAACTTGGATAGAAGAGAGTCCCATGAGATATTTCTTAATGGGTTATCTATAGAGGGGATTCTATAGATAAGTGGAGGGTAGAGGTGTTGCGGGTGAAGCCTAGGAGGAGTGTGAGATGGTTTTGGATCTCTAGAGGTGTATTGAAAAATAAGACCTGTGATTTGGATAGGTTCACGTCCATTCCCGAGGCTTCAGAGAAAAGGTTGATGATGGATTTGATGCGGAGGGCTTCTCGCATTGTAGCTACTCCCATTAGGAGTAAGTCATCAACAAATTGACTATGGGATATGGGGGGAAAGATACCATGGGGGTTGAGGCTGGAAAGGGAGTGATCTGAGATGGAAGACTTAATGGTTCAACTAAGTCCCTCTGCCAAGATTATGAACAGGAAGGGGGACAGAGGATCCCATTGTCTTGTCTCTCGGTAGTGAAAGGGAAAGAGATACTTGTTGATCGAGGATGGAAAATAGGCAGATGAGTAGGGTTGACTATCAGGAGACCCATTTGGGAGTCAAAACCAAAGCCAGAAGATTGGATATTAGAAGTGATTCCAACTTATTTTATCGAAGGATTTTGAGAGATCCAATTTAGGAGCATACTTGGTGTCTTCATCGAGCGGAGTGAGTGTATCACTTCATGGGCCAGAATGATACTGTCTAGAATTTATGCATAAGCGAAATGTCTTGGCCGATGATAAAAGGAGTAGAGAATGGGCTTGGTGTGCAATGATCTTTGTGAGGATTTTATGGCCATTCACGAGGGCAATGGGCGGAAATCGTTAGAGGAGGTGGTGTGGTTTTCTTCGAGGAATGAGTGTGAGACGGTGGCATTGAGGGCTTTGGAGGACTTGACCTGATTTTATTGAGTCCTTGATTATTTCCCAAACATCCTTATGGATGATGTTCGAGAAATGGTGGAAGAAATCTGGAGTAAACCCATCCCAATCTTTGCCTAGGTGTATCCCGTGAGATTGATCAACCTCTTCACGAGTTATTAATTACATTAGCACCTCTTTTCTCTTTGGTGATCTCCTTGGGGATGTTCTTGAGGATAGAGTCAATCGCATGGGATCGATCTATAAGAGGTTTTGTAAGAAGGTTTTTGTAGTATGAGAGTAATTCCTTTTCTACATCTTTGTGTTGTTGAATCTCCAGGCCTTGGTTTGAAATTAGGTGAGTGATGCGATTAAATGCAGCGTCGTTGGACCATGGATATATGGAAGAATTTGGTGTTTCTTTTCCACTCTTTTAGCCATTGAATGCATGATTTTTTGTCTCCAGAGGATCTCTTCTTACACTCTTCTTTCAGCTAACTGGTTGCTTAGTTGCTTTTCTTGGTGCTTAAGGGAGTCTATGAGTCCTTGCTGTCGGATCTGTTGTTTGAGGCATTGTATTTGTTGGTGGAGATTCTCCTCGGCTTGGAAGATGTTGTCGAAAGTAGCTTATTCCAAGCTTTTAGATGTTGCACGAGATTTTCCGGCCCTCTGTTGAAATGTCTGACACATGGGGGGTCCCTATGGGTATGGCTACTTCTTCCCACCATGATTTGATATTTTATGGGAAGTGTCCGAGTGTGTCAATCAAAATTTCTCGAAGCGAAAGGGCTTTTTGTCGGGAGTGTCCATGATGTTGATGGTGAGGAGAATCAACCAATGATCTGATCTTGGGGACTCGATGATTGTGGCATTCCAAGCTAGACCATCAAGCATTCACGGCTTTCGATAGAAGGAAGCAATCTAGTCTGTTGGATACTTGTTGGTCCCACTGGCTATTGGACCATATTATGGAGTCCATTGTCATTACTTACTTCAATAGATTCATAGACCAATGAGGAGGCTATTGAAGTGCTCCTTTGTATTTTCCTAAAGTCGTGCGCCCTTTTTCCTCAAACCTATTATTAAGTTGAAATCTCCCCTAGGATCCTTATTTGGGGGTTGATGTGATCAACTAACCAATCTAAGTGCTTGAGGGAGGAGTCCTTGTCACCTGGTTTTGCAGTGTCATTAGTGTTTGTGATTTATCTGGATTTGTTAGATCCGATGAGATAGAAGGAGGTGGTGATGGTCCACTTGGAGGTGAATAAACTGTCCAGCAGAACTATGGATGGATTACAAAGCATAGCCAGACCATCAGCAGCTCCTTTGGCGTCGATTTCTACATGGCTAGCATGTTTCCAGCATTTTTGAAGAGTGGAAGAAGATTCCTCTCCTGCACACTTTGTTTCCTACAAGAGAAATATGTCTGGTTGATCCTTCTTGATTCTTTCTTGGAGCATAGCTTGTTTATTTTTTTAGCATTTGGGCCCCTTATATTCTAGGTTTGTATCTTCATGAGGAGGATGGGGGTGGAGAGGAGGAAGTTTTAAGATCAGATTTATCGACCCAAATTGACAAAGGAAGTTCGACATCTGAATGAAGTTGATATTTGATTTACTTGACCTTTCTTTTCTTATTTTTTATTTTTGCGTGGATCGCTGATGTTTCTTTTTGAATGCCAAGGGTTGCGGTAGCTCTGGCTAAGCCCCCTGATGAGGAGTTGAGAAACACTTTGTGCACATTGCGCAGCTGATCTGGTGGTATTGTGTATAATTGTTGCTTACGATAAGCCTACTCCAGGTGTGCCATGTAAATCTGGAAGCCCAGCTCGATCTTCAGTGCAGTAATGCGGGTCTCCTATATCCGTTCCAAGTGTGGCGAGAAGGGAAGAGTCGGAGGGTGGTGGTTGAGAGGGATCCGGGGATAAAACTTCGAGATTCGTTGTGCTTTAGCCTTTAGTGGGGTCAATCCTTGGTGCCATTGAAGAGGGGGGTAGATAAACTAGGGTTTGGAGGGCGTCAAAGGATTTCTTGGTTGGAGGTGTAGGGGGTTCTGGAGGGGCCTACAGGGGTGCCTTCCTGGCATGATGCTTGCACCTACCCGTGACTAGGATGAATTTGTCTTTGGATTTATTAGGGGTCTTACGTGGAGGTTTGGTAGGATTTTTTAGGGCATTGGAAGAGAGATGTTCATGCTCCATGGAATTTTGTACGAAAGGGAATGTGCTCATAGTCTAGGGTTTCAGACCATTCTTCATCCTGATAATGGTAATGGCCCCTGGGAGGGGTTTAGATATATTCAAGAAAACACAAATATGGGCGTAGGATGTGTACCTTCGTTGTTTGGTTGCTTTGAATTTGAATCTTACTCTCAAAAGAGCTCTTCCTTTCCATATATACAAATGAATTTATAATTTTTAGTGATATAATAATTTCTTATTAGATTATTCTTATCTTAAATTTGACATGCATTAAAATGTATATAACAATGTGATAAGATTAAAAATTGATTATTCATTATTAATGATAAATTAATAATGAATAATCAATTTTTTTTCTATATTTATAACAATGTGATAAGATTTAAAATTTGATTATTCATTAATTTTTTGTATGTTAGTAAGTATATCAAAGCCTTCAAAAAAGTTACAATCATTTGTTCTGGAATTGTCAGCGATTGCCGGTGGGAAACCATTGTTGTCTGGTTCAAAATATATCTAACACTTGTCCAAAATATATTGACACTTGATGTTCTTCTAATTAGTATTGCTCTAAGCTCTACGAGTTCTAAACTACTTGAGAGTGGATTGTCCCTCCATTACAAATCTAAGCGAAAAAACATCAAGAGTAAATGTTGGAAAAAAGAGAACTTTTGAGTCCTAGACTATAAGTTAGACCCCGAGACTTAGGTGTTCTCCATTTGCCCTTAATGCTCATTCAGCATTTTCCTGCGAGGTTTTGGAGAAAAGGGCACCAATTTGTCCACCTGCTCCATTGATCTTAAGGTCCCTTAGCTACTTGAGTCCCATGAGTTGTTTGATATCACCTTTGTACCTATCCAAATCATACAAGCCCTACGTTCTATCTTCTGATGCTATAGTTGTGCTTAAGGAGGGAAAGTTGGGAAGTCATCGAGGTGGAGAAGAGGTGATGGAGCGAGGAGGAGTGAATTCAAAAAGGAGTGGCATGGAAAGGGAGAAAGATGGGAGAGTGTTAAGTGAGGAGGAGAGAGAGTGGGAGTCTGTGTGAAGAGAGAGTTCTTGGAGGCATCAAGCCATTCTACCTGGCAGCTAAACTCATTCGAGAACGGAAAAAGTTCCTTAGGAGCTTCAAGTTGTGGCTTTGCAAGACAAGGAACTGTAATAGGTGGCATGACATGGAGAGCATCGAAATCCAGAGGGAGATCAGCACAAGGCATTTCCTACTATCTATGGGGTGATGCAGTTAGGCATTTTCACCTTTGGTGGCGTCACCAAGCCACACCTCTTCTAATTTGCCTCTCCCGAACAGCCAGCATAGGAGTGTAAATCCATGGGAATGAGGCACAAAGTGATGATCAGAAGATTCGGGAAGGGGATGGTCAGGAGATGATGGGGGAAAAGTACTCACGAGTTCGTGATAAAGGGCTCGGGTCTGGTGGAGGTGTTGTTGAGGGTGGCGATGCTCCAACTCCATGGGGTTCTCCTGCTGCAAATCCTCCAACTCATGCGACGGGATCTCTGTGTGAAGGTTCATCAAGGTGGTGGCGGCGATGAACCTTAAATCGTGAGGTGATGTTTCAGGAGGGTGATGGGATGTGCTTGAAGAGCGTGTTCATTTGAGCGCAAATTGGTTGACTATTTGGCCTATTGGCTTCTCTGTGGCATGTTCATGCATGTTGCTTGGTGACACCTCATCAGGGGGACGGAGTCATTGAACATATGTTTCTACAAGAAGGTTAGCCAGAGTGGGGGCTGGTGGAGGTCGTGGTGCAAGAGAAGTCCCCTTCTTTTAGATCAACTCCATAGTTTTCCAACAATTCAACCACTTGGTTTGTTGTTCTTCTCATGTGGGAGGGCAGGATTACCCAATTGGGATGTAAAAGGGATTTTATTCTTAGGATCCCATTCATAAGTCTCCAACTTGGGAAGATTTTCTGGAGTGCACTTCATTGAGGGAGATGGCTAAGATGTATGACAATTTGAGAGTCTCCTTCTATGATGATTGGGAAGAGATCTTTTTATTTGGCTACTTGTAGGCCTCTGAGGAGACCACAGATTTCTGCTGCATTGTTGGTGTTGTGCCAAAGATTCCTCACTACAATGTGGAGGATTTCCCCTTTAACTATTGTGAATGAAGCGCTCAGTAATAGCCAGGGCTGGATTCCCTTTGGAGGCCCCATCAAATTCATTTTGTGGTACCCTATTTCTGGTGCCTTCCACGTTGTAGGACTTGGCTCACGATGTGTCTTGGTGCGAGGGGTTGATGGACAAGGGCTGTGGTTGTAGTAGCGGTGGAGGATGATACGTTTGTTTGTCGGGCAGTTCCAGTCTTGATCGTTCCAAGGATGGAGGGCGGTTGTTTCTTTGATGTTGGAGTGAATAATATCCCAAACCTCTTGCTAGGTTTTGGTCTTCGATTTGAAAATTCGACGATTTGTTTCTTTCTAGATTTTCCAGAGAGTGAATCCTGGAAATAGAAGCTTCAGTTTGTTTAGTAGGGGAATTGGATATCGAGGTGCACCAATCTTCTAAGGTTTCCCGAATGCTTGTACGATTTCTATCTATAGCATGAAATTTGGCGTTGTAGTCCCAGAATGTTTGAGTTGTGGAACATGGGTGGAGATGATTTTGTGTTTCCTCTTCTAAGCCACAAATTTGGCACCAAGAAGGCCCGATGAATCTCCTTTTCCTTAGATTATCCCAAGTGAGAATGCTACTATCTTGTGATTAGCCAAAGGAAAGATCTTGGTTTTTGGCCAGAGTTTGTTTCCAAATCTTGTTCAAACTACACTCTATCGGTAGGGGAGCCTTGCAGGCACTTTAGGAAGCTTGTATGCCTCTTGAATGTTGAAAGTACCTGTGGAAGTATGACCCCATCTGAGAATATCGTTTCCTTGTTGGTTTAGAATTTTGCTTGCTTCCATGTGGTCCAATAAAGGTTGGATATTGATTTCTCTGGGAATATTCAGGGCCTCATAGGTGTTTTTCCAATTGTGCCAAATGTCACGATTTCTTGTAGGGTGCCAATAGTCCTCTACTTTGATTAGACTTGCTTCTATTGTGTAGGGCAGAAAGGCGCTCAAAAGTGGGTCTTTGTGCAAGGCAGGGATTTGTTGTCGGGAGTCACTGCAAAAGAGTGTGGAGGTGCCACTTTGTATTTCCCAGAAAGAGTGTTCTTGAATAAGTCCCTTATTGTTTCTAGTTGTATTCTAGATGAGTGAGCCTTGATGTTGTCCATTCCATCTTATGAGTTATTTTTCTTGGATTGTGGGGGTGTATTTTATCCTCCATAGAAGTGCCCATAGGTCTTTGGTCACTTTAACCATCTCCACCAAATTTTTGTACTGAGGACCTTGTTGAAAAGGGCAGCTCTGAGGCCCAGTCCCCCTTTTTTCTTTGGTTTGTAGACTTTTTTGCCAACTTACGAGAGTGATTTTTCATTCTTCCTTGGTACCCTACCATGCAGCTGAATGTTTCTTAAGGTGGTGAGGATGAAATTCGGAACTACTAGAGCGAGAAGGTGTAGACTGACAGAGCTTAAAGGACAAACTTAAGGAGGATGAGGCGTCCACGAAAATTGAGGGAGCAGAAAGTCCACAATGATAGTTTTGAGAAACTTGGATGAAGAGTCCGTGAGATGACTGTAATGGTTATCTATGAGGATTCCTAGATAGGTGGAGGAGGTGAGGTGTTGGGTGCTTGATGAGGGCGTATAAAGATGGTGTTGGATCTCAAAAGGCGTGTTGAGAAAGAAGATCTATGATTTGGAGAGGTTCACTTCCATTCCAGAGGCTTCACAGAAGAGGTTGATGATGGATCACGGAGGGCTTCATGTAGCTACTCCCATTAGGAGTAAGTCATCAACAAATTGACTATGGGATATGGAAGTGAGGAGATACCATGGGGGTGGTAGGAAAGGAGTGATCTGATATGGCAGACTTAATGGTTCGTCTAAGTCCCTCTGCCAAGATTATGAAGAGGAAGGGGGACAAAGGATCTCCTTTCTTGATCACTGGTGAAGGGCAAGAGGGAACAGAGTATGTCGGATGGAAAATATAGCCAGATGAAGTGAGGGTTGAGCTATCGGGAGACCCATTTGGAGTTCAAAGCCAAAGCCTAGAAGGATCTTAGAGTGATTCCATCTTATTTTATTGAAGAATTTTGAGAGATCCAATTTTATGCACGGTGATATTTCATCTGCAAGTGGAGTTAGTGTATCACTTTGTGGGCTAGAATGATACTGTCTAGAAGTTGTCTTCCTTCCACATAACTAAAATGTATCAGCGCGATGATAAAGGGTAGAATGGGCTTGAGGCGGGTGTTGATGATCTTTGTGAGGATTTTGTAAATGACATTTCAGAGGGCAATGGGCCAGAAGTGTGCTGCGAAGGTGGTGTGGTTTTCTTCGGGAATGATAGGTGTGAGGCGGTGGCATTGAGGAGGGCTTGGAGGACTTGTCCTAGTTTTCTCGAGTCTTTGATTATTTCCCAAACATCTTCACGGATGATGTTCCAGCAATGATGGAAGAAATCTGGGGTAAACCCGTTCGGTCTCAGTGCTTTGCCTATAGGTGTATCACGTAGAGATTGATCAACCTCTTCCTCAGTTATTGGTCACATTAGCACCTCTTTTTTCTCTTTGGTGACCTACTTGGGAATGTTCTTAAGAATAGATTTTATGGCCCATGATCGATCTATTGGGGGTTCCGCGAGAATATTTTTGTAGTAGGAGAGAATTTCCTTCTTGATGTTGGAGTGTTGTTGAATCTCTATTCCCTGGTCCGAAATGAGGTGAGTGATGCGGTTCGTCTGACGTTGCTAGATCATGGATCTATGGAAGCATTTGGTGTTTCTTTTCCCCTCTTTTAGCCATTGAATGCATGATTTTTGTCTCCAAAGGGTTTCTTCCTATGCTCTTCTTTCGACTAGCTGGTTGTTTAGTTGCTTTTCTTGTTGCTTTAGGGAGTCTATGAGTCCTTGCTGTCGGATCTGTTGTTGGAGGCGTTGTATTTGTTGGTGGAGATTTTCGTGGGCTTGGAAGATGTTGTCGAAGGTGTTTTTATTCCAAGCTTTTAGATGTTGCTTGATATTTTTCATCCTTTGTTGAAATGCAGTACATGGGGTGATGGGTATGGCTACTTCTTCCCACCATGATTTGATGTTTACTTGGAAGTCCGGGTGTGTCAATCAAAATTTCTCGAAGCGAAAGGGCTTTCTGTCAGGAGTGTCCATGATGTTGATGGTGAGGAGAATCGGCCATGATTTGATCCCAGGGAGTCAATGATTGTGGCATTCAAAGCTAAACCATCCAGGATTACGGCTTTCGACAGAAGGAAGCGGTCTAGTCTGTTGGATACTTGTTGGTCCCCTTAGCGGCTATTGGACCATGTGTACAGTCCATTGTTTGTACTTACTTCAATAAGATTTCTTAGACAATGAAAGAGTACATTGAAGTGCTCCTTGTCTTTTTCCTAAAGTGCATGTACTACCCTTTTTCCTCAAACTATTATTAAGTTTAAATCTCCCCCTAGGATCCTTAGTTGGGGGTTGATGTGATCAACTAACGAATCAGTCTTGAGAAGGAGTCCTTGTCACTGGTTTGGGTGGTACCTTGTTTACACCATTAAGGCGCATAAAGGGCCTATGAAAACCTTATATTCACAAAGGTTTTAACCAAGATCTGGATCATCTTGAATGATATTTTCTTATGGGAGGATTGAAATATTGTTTTTAAATCATGTTCCTTGAGTGGATATGTACTCCCAGTGCCTTTCATGCCTCTATATGGATTGAACCCTCTATCACTATGCCATATTTCAAAATCATCTATGAACTAGGGTTTAATTGATAGGATTTCCCTACTTCACCTTCATATGTGTTTTTGTTTTCCTTTTTCCCTTGTATGTATGATTAGAGTATTCGTTGGATCAATCTAAACTTTCTAAATAAGGAAAGTCACCATCGTTTGATATGTTTTTTGCTTTCGGCATTTGCATTGGAGTTGTGACCATCGTTTGATATGTTTTTGCTTTCGGCATTTGCATACGCTTTTTTGCTTTTGGTATTTGAGGGTATGATCATGGTTTGAACGCTCTGTTAATGTTTGTATGCTCTGAATGCTCTATGTATTCGTCTCTGAATGCTCTATGTATTCGTGACCTCTATGAATCCATCAACTGAGCAGGAAACAAGGTATTTCCCATCTGGAGAAAAGAGAGCACATTCTGGGTGGTTTTGTTTCCCAAATTTAATTGTATGTGCCAGCGTTGTTGGATACATTTCTTCCTCATCGATATCGTCTTTGTTCATGGCTCGATGAACACATGAGAAGCAGAAGATATAACCACAAGAACAATAAGCTCGATGAACAATAAGCTTGTTCACCGAGCTCCTTGTATTTCACGATCATGTGTATCTTCTTAGACATCGTTACCGCCTCAACATTTTATCATAGGAACTTCCTGAGGTGGTCAATTTCGACTTTTGGCACTTAGATTTGATTTCAGGCTTTCACACTAGGTAATGTTTCAAATACATTGATGCCGGATCTGCAGCTTTTGTCTTATTGGCAAAACTTTGCAGAGGATGCTCCTTTCATTGTCTTTATATTACTATTGCTCTGCTTCATTTAAAACATACAAATCGCTGTGTATTTCTCCACCTGGGCGAATACCCCGACAATTGGAACGAGCACCATTTGCATTCCAAAATCTGATGTAGGACGTCGTGAACAAGACGAGCTAACTGTGCAATTGTTCCCATTTTCATATGAGGAGTCACCACCGTTTCCATATGCCTTTTCCTTTGTGGTATTCGTTGGATGAATCTTGATCGATCTTTCTAAATAAGGAAAGTCACCACCGTTTGCATAAAGTATGAGTATGCCTTTTTCTTTTAGGGTACGGTCATGCTCTGAACGCTTTGTTAATGTATGTTTGTATGCTTTGAATGCTCTATGTATTCGTCGTTGAATGCTATGAATCTTGATCGTATGCTTTTTGCTTCCGGCATTTGTATATGTTTTTTGCTTTTGGCATTGGAGGGTACGTTCATGCTCTGAACGCTCTGTTATTGTATGTTTGTATGCTCTGAATTCGTCTCTTAACGCTCTGAATGCTATGTATGTTGTGAATGTTTGAATGCTCTGTATTAGTATGTTAATACTCTGAATTAAGTCTCTGACATCTGTATGCTCCTGAATTTGTCTCAGATGCTGAATTTGTCTGAGCGGCTACTGTATGCTTTGAGCGCTCTGAATTAGGTCTCTGAATGCTCTGAGCAGCTCGTATGTTGAATGCTATGAATGTGCAGATGCTCGTATTCGTATGTTGAATGTTAAGGTATGTTTGTAATATACAATTTGTTATCTGAATACTCTGAATTTGTCTTTAGGCATTCTGAATGCTCACAGATATACGTATGTTAAGATGCTACACGTATTCGTATGTTAAATTATGTTTTGTATGCTGGAATGCTTTGTATTAAGTCTGATCATGTTTGATCAATAGATTTTTGTGTGTTGTGAGAAGAGCGAGACATAAAATGAACATTTATATGCTCACGGAAGTCTTTATGAATGTTGGGTATGTTGAATCTTATATGAATGCTCTAAGGGTATGTTTGTATGCTCACGATGCTTTGTTTTAGTCTACGGGTATGTTTGTATGCTCTGAATGTTTGATCAATAGATTTTGTGTCGTGAGAAGGAAGAACCGAGATAAAACCTTAATTATCTGCTCTAGGTATGTCTGTGTGCTCTGTTTTCATCTCTGATTTTGAGTTGTGAGAAGGCAGAACCGAGACAAAACGGATCACGCATAAAGACTGATGTGGCATGGAGTTAGGTTGGATAAAGTGATGCATATCCTTAATTTCTTCTTAGTGGAGTCTCTTGTTAAAGGAGTATATAGCTATACTTTTCCTTCTTGATTTCTTGTTTTTTTATTCATCTATGAAAATTGTTGAGTAATGAAAATTCATCTATGAAAATTGTTTCTTCAATACGATTTGATTTTTTTCATTTTAAATTTATTTCATAAGAAGGAAACGGATCAGTTAAATTGTTAGCTCTGATTTATGAGAACCAGCAGGTAGTAATATATCTTTATTTGTTTCCCTCTTCTCCTTGATTTGATGATTTTTATTTGATGCATTTCATGACATATTTCAATTCATCCATTGAATTATATTTCTGACTTAGTGGTGTAATTAAAAATTAACACCACGAGGTCAGAAATGAAGCAATTCATCCATTGAATTATATTTCTGACTTAGTGGTGTTAATTTGTAATTGCTTCATTTCTGTAATTACAAAGGAGGTACTATGTTGTTAATGGGTTGGGTGGCCAAAGGATAGAAATGACGGGGATTTTTGAACAAAAGAGTTGGATTGTCTACACACCCAAATGCAAAAGAAAATGAAAGAGGTAAATTATTCTCTTTTGTTTCCTTCTTCACAGTTTATATAAATATAGATAAATAAAATAAAAAATCCACCTTTATATTCTTGCATGTGTATAATGTTTGGATTCTAAATTAAATTGATTCTACTCTGCTACAGTACATTACTTTGTTTGGCATATAAGCATTTCATAGCATTCCTCTGTTTTTTGCATTGGTTAAGTGAGTTGTGTTAATCGATGTTTATGGCACATAGCACCAAGGTTTCTATTGGAGAGGTCTTTAATGTTCAGAAAGTTTGATGGGTAAACCAAAAAATTTGCGATGGATTTTATTTTTTATCTTGTTTTTCCCAAATCCTAAGCTCTAGGGTTACTCCTTGCCACTCTTGAAATTTGTTAAATGCTTACTTCTTGCCACTCTTAAAATTTGTTAAATATTTGGGTTAGGATTGGTTTAATAGTCCAAATGACTCATTTTATAAATAGGAAACTCATTTGGTGTTATAATTGTAATTATAATTTGAAATTTTCTTTACATTATGATATTAATATTATTGTCTTTTCATATATTATATTTGCAACATAATATATATTTTTGAAGTTGATATTTTTTCAATTATTATACAGTGTTTATCTAACTCAATTTTATTTGCTATAGTATTATACAGTGTTTCTTTAATTCATTTTATAAATTGTTATAATTGTAATTATAATTTGAAAATTTTGTTACATTATGATATTAATATTGTATTATTTTCGCCTGTATGTATATATATATATATATATATTTAGAAGTTGTTATATTTTTAATTATTATATAGTATTTTTGTAGATTATTATTTTTATTATTTATTAAAATATTAATGCAAATAAATAATAGAAATAAATAATGTTATTCAAGTATGTGAAATTATATTTTCTTTGATTTTGTATTGCATAGCATTGCATAACATGCAGTTACTTCGTGTCGGGAACGACATTAGCGATGATCTACATTGGCCATAACCCTGTTCATCGAGGCGGTATATTTGAAGGTCGGTAATCGGTAGTGATAAGGAGATTAGATCTGATATAGAAATCTATATTATGATATATTTATTTATTAAAATCTTGTGTAAAGCATCATCAAAGGAACATTTTTGGGAATTGTGTGGTAATGATTTCCTAATTCGGTATCTTGAAACATGTGCCTTTGTTGTAACAGGGAACTGGGACGCCTTTGCGCTAGTAATAGCTGGAGGGAGGAGGTGGCATCGGAGAAGCCTCCACGATGCAGCCCCAAGTTGGGCGATTACATTTATTATTATGCCTAGGGTTTTTAAGTTGTCTATGAGGACTGCTGATGCTATACCTAGACAACCTCCCTAAAATCTAATATAATTTACACCAAGTTTTTAGGTTGTATAAAGAGAACCCCTTTATTAAGGTTTACCCAAGCAACCTAAAAAACTAATTTAAATTGTCTTAATACTTAAACCATAAATTTGTTATTTATTGTCTTTTTAAATTAGAGAAACGTAATTATTTCCTATCATTCTTAATCACTTATCTTTAAAAGGAGGTCATGACCTAACCATTACATCATATCCCATAATTTATATATTATTATTAAATTTTAACATACATCAAACCTAACCTTATAAATGCTACTATCATTAAAATCATCGACCATAATCTATAACCTCTTAAACTGTTATAATTCATAATCTCTATATCCCTTAAAATATTTAAATCTTATAAAAATTATCACCCTAACCTATAATCTTCTTAATCTCTATCACTTTATTATATAACTTATGAACTTTAATTTTTAACCTTTATAGTGCCATTATTGCTAAACTTAACTTATAAATCTCAAAATTAAATCTTAACCCCTAAACTTTATAATCCTTCTTAACCTCAACCTTCATGTATAAATTGCTTTTAATTTTTATATAACTTTTAATACATAATTTCTATAGACTTTAACCTATATAAACATGTCATGCAAAATATTTATAGCTTTTAATAGTAAACTCCTTAGCACATAATTCATATAATCCCTATAACCTTTATATCATATAGAACTAATAACATTTTAACTCTTCGTTTTTTACAAGCCTTAAACCTTATAACCATAACACATGTAATTTCTATAATTCTAAAGGTGTATAATATTTATATAACTCAAGTTTAATAGCAGTTAGATCCTTGATATATATCAAAACTCTAGCCATTATAATTATTATAGCTCTAAACTATATAAGAACTTTTATATTCCTTACCTCTATAATTCTTGGTACCACTATTCTCAATAACTTGTACCTCATATAACTATTCACTATAGAATATAATCCTTAACATGTTCATGTGTAATTCTACTTACAGCCCATAACTCTTATAATTCATAATCTCTAATTCTAAGTTTATAATCACTATCACTTATATATTCTATAATCTTTAAGTCTCTAATACTTAGGATTTCGCATTCTTTTACCTTGTACCATTAACCCTTAAAATGTATAACTCTAACCCTTCTAATGTTTATCAATGCTAAACCATAACCCTATAAACCCAAAATTCTACAATATGCAATCCCTATAACATTTACCAACTATAGCCCTTAACTCTTATAACCTAACTTTATAACCCTTAATTTCAATAAGTTTTTAAAAACTCTAACATGGAATCAATCTTTTATAACCTTTACTCAATGTATCCCTTAACTCTTATAACCTATCTTTTATAACCCTTAATTTCAATAAGTTTTAAAAACTCTAACATGGAATCCATTTAATCCTTAAAATCTCTAAAAATAATATCAATACCTCATAATATTTATACCTAGCTTCTAACAATTATAAATCCTTATACTTTTAAACTATAACACCTAATTAATAATGATTGTAATAACTAACTTATATAACATGTATAACTTCTAACACTTCTCATGTAAACCCCCAACCCTAAGAGCATGTAACTCCTCACCATTCGTATTTAATTCCTATTATCGATTCTTATAACTGCTAACATATTTAAACATCAGCCATATAGCACTCAATTGATATGTCCTAATTGCTAATTATATAACTGTAATACACCATAACTATTATAATGTTTATCATCCATAATTCATAATCCCTATAGCCCTAAACCTAATCCATATCAATATTAGTCCTAATTCATAACCAAAAATCTTTACTCCATATCATCATTAAGCCATAATTCATGCCCTATAACCATAATGTAACTCATATAATAATCATTTTTAAGCCCTAACCCTTATAAACCATAATTTATAACCCTTAAGAATTATAACATCCATCTAACCCTAACCTACATAAGTCCTAATCCTTAGAATCCTAACATCCCTAATATTTATAACCTTAAACATTATAGCATAACTGCTATTGCTACCCATATCACCTAATACATGCTTGAACCCCATAACGTTTATAAATCCTTAAGCATACAATCATATCATATATAACCCTTGTAACCCTAAACATTATAATTTAGCATGCATATCCTTTAACTCATATAACCAGTATATATTATAATAATTAATACTAAACATTATAAACTCTCACATTAATAATTTCTAACCATATAAATCATGATCACAAAACCCTATTACATATAACACATATACATATTATGGCCATTGTGTATTGTAATAGTTAAGGCCAAACAGTAAGCACAGTGTCATTTATAACCATAAATCATATTCCTGAGACTCATATCATATATAACCCATATACTCCATAATTATTACATCCATAAGTCCCTAAAACTGCTAAAGCCCTAACCTATATAAATTTTAATGCATTTCATCACTCATTCCTATAATATCAAAACATATAGCCATTATTATCATTAAAATTATAACCCTTGTCCACTATTATTAACCCATGTCTTATGATCATATATAGGCTTATGTAATCCTAGCCCATATAACCTCTAATTCTTATAGTTTCTGTAGCCCTATAATCCCTAGCATTTTCAAATATAGTTTTGTATAATCACATTAGCCCCATGATATTCTTCTATAACCCTTAACAAATGTAACCCTCAATCCATATTCCTTCATAACTAACCCTTACAACATCTATATATAATACTTAACCTTTAGAACTACTATTATTACTAAACTCAATGTCATTTGTCTCTCAAACTCTATATCACTAATCCTTAGCAACTATGATCATTAACACCTCACCATGTAACTCATGACACTTAAAACCTATATCCCCTAAACTATACAAACATGATCTGTTAACACCTTGCCTGTATTAATGACATGGAGTCATCCTAAACTATACAATAAATTTTGCATTAAACTAAACTTGACATAAAATGAGACTCTATAATCCATATTTTCTAAAATTTAAACCATAATCCATATAGCTCAATACTTAAACCACATGGTTAGCCAAAAGATCCTTAACCCATGCTCAGTTCACATAAAAGACTTATAAACTTGTTAATGCGTACTCTTGTGTAACACCCCTCCTGGGACGACTGCCACATGAGTTGATTTTTTGTTTTAGCGGATTATTGATGGCAGTGTGGAAGAACAACCCTCTGGATCATGACCCTCAGACCCGCGAGGACGCAAGTAGGACAACAACATCAGGCGACAAGGCCGGATCATAGTGACAACAAAACTGCGATCCAGAACGAAGCCCGGACGACTAAAGGCGTAGGCGAGATAGACACGGGGGTTGGTGTCATAGAAGGAAGGATCCGTCGATTGAGTGTGATGGTGGAGCGTGGCACAAAGCAGCCAGGACTCGTCACATTTTCCGGGGAAGTAATAGCAAAATTAGGCTTTGTGCCTTTAAGCCGGCAAGAGACTCTTGATGTCGGCCTTTGGATTTCCCTTCCCGGGTTACACGGACCTACATCACTAAAGGCTGCAAGAGAGTCTATATCCCGTCAGGCCACGGCGGTCCTGATACACCACCAAGTACTCCAGGGCAAGGGCGGTAATGAATACTGGCGCAATGCATTATTCTATTAATAGCCACAAGAGCGATGACGTACACCCCCTAAAGGTAGACCCCGACAAATTCATTCTTCTTAACAACTTCCTCTGCCTACAGCCTTTAATCCAGCAGGTAATCTAAAGACCTAACACATGAGTATTGCAAAAATAGGCGTTGTCATCAGCACCTCAATTCAAGCGAAGATTTATCGTGGCAAATTTAATATCAAGAGCATTCAAATGAAGCCATTTCTAACATGGCTGGTGGCCTCATTATTACATTGCTAATTAACCTTTTTAATTCTTACTGATTCATTAAGGTATATAATTCAATGATATGAACAAGACAATCGAGTCAACTATGGCATTCAATGCGTCTGGTGATAACCTTTCCATTCGTAATGTGTATGGAATTTCAACAGCACTAATTATTATTTTCATCATCATAAACGTTTCAAATTAAGCCAAAGTAGCAGTGCGATCTAATCATCGTCGCAACATCCAATTAACAATTATTACATCGCCACCCAAGCCTCCTCATTAATATTGCAACTACCCAATACTTATTATTAATAAACAAATTCCATACTTCCCATAACCCAACAATGAAAGCATGGCATTACCCTTTATTAACGTTAACGCTACAATGAAAACACTAAAACATTGGGAACCCAACCTTCAATAACAACAATATCAGTCCATTAGGAATATTACTATTGGGATTACACAATTAATTGTCAGTGCACTTCTACCAATCTTAACGTTTACTTATTAACAATACTATGGCATCAACTATTCGATCCTTGTCATCCTTCCAATAAGAACATTTGAATTTTAGTGATACTATGGTATTGACCTTTCCTATCGTGCAATTCAACCGAAAGATTTCAGTGTTTGCATTATTAATCACGGCGAATTGACCACCTAACATTTACCATTCCAATCGACATTGACATTTCATTAAAATTATAAATTAAGAATAAACATTAACCTTACAAATATTCCTATCGTGCAATTCAACCGTAAGATTTCAATTAACATTATTAGTCTGGCAATTGACCACTAACATTTACATTCAAATCAGCATTGACATTTCATTAGAGGATATAATGCAATTAAAATAAACATTAACCTTACAAATATTCCTATCTTGCATTTCAGCCATAAGATTTCCAATTAACATTATTCGGCAGTGACCGCTAACGATTTACATTCAATCAGCATTGACATTTCCATTAAATTATAATTACGAATTAAAGATAAAGCATTAACCTTACAAATATTCCTGCTCGTGCCGATTCAACCATGAGATTTCAATTAACATTATTAATCGTGAGGATGCATTTGTGCTTGGCGGTGAAACCGGTAGCCCTAAAACTAGGCGACATCGATGCAAAGGAGAAGGGCATCGGCAAAGAAGCGTGTAACCCTGACGTAAAGGAGAATTCAGGACATGTCGGCGTTTAGCATCTCAAACATTTCGATCGTTGAAAGCGGCCGATCCGATGCAAAGCGATCATGGAACTTGCTTCTCTTAAATGCTAGGTTTCATAATTGATTGATTTATCAATCGCTACAGGCTCATGCTGTGTATAATAACGCTATGAGAAATTTTGACCCAGATACGCTACAGCTACCTTTCTGACCATCGATTCGTTGACCATTAAAGGAAGGATTATATTAAATAAAGCAAAGAACAAATCCCCTCATAAAGGCAAGACACGAATTAGAAACTGTATTCTCATTGAGTGTTCATCTTAGCAGAGGGAAAACACTAAAGTCCATTGAGTTTGTTTGTTTCAATATGTAATTGTATTACGCTAACGTTTTAAATGCATTTTGCTTTTCATTAATGAAAATCGAGTGGATCTACGTTTACCACCTAATCAGCAAAACTTAGAAACCATAATAGATATGAGAATTTCCTGTACGCCAAGGTAATACAGCAAAAAAAATTTTTGAACCAAGAAAACAATTTGAAACTGCCATTGCCTGTCCTTAAAGGGATCCACTATCATATTCAAGATGGGAGAGGAAACCACGGTAAAATGGAAAACAAAATCAAGAAATATAATCATGAAAACTATTCAATGAACGATCATACAGTTGGTGTTTTACCTTTTTGTCCCCATGGTAGTTTTGAATTCCATTTTTATGATGGTATTACACAAGCTACTCGATAATATATTCCTACAGGATAGATAAGAATAAATTCTCCAAAATCCCACCGGATCCTACCTTAAAAATTATAAAATGTAGTGAGCAGAGAAAATACAAACAAACACAACAATAGTCAAACAATCATGCACAGAATGGTATTAAATAGACACTTAAGGTAACTTAAGTGTCTATTTAATACCGTTTTGTGCATGATTGTTTGACTATTGTTGTGTTTTGAAAGGTATAGCGTATATATGGCCCGGATTGGACCCCGGAATTCTAAATTTTGCAATATATATTTCAGTCAGGTTTCACTGTATTTTTACAAGAATCGGAAAGCATACCCGAATACCATAATAAGTTGGGGAACGAATTCACAAGCTATGAGCTTCTTAAATTGCAGTTTTGCAGTTATATCAATATGACCATATCAAAATCGACATAAGAGAATCATTTTATCCATATTGCAATGAATCGCGTTGGGTAAATGACCAAAATTTGTTTTATTTTATTTTCTTGCCGTTCATATACAATCCAATCAACCAATCCATGCTTGATGTCTACCGGATAGCAAAAGAAGTGCTCAATCCTCTTCTATCATTAAATCAATGAATAAGAGAGTTGCAGGTGGAAACGCCCAATGGGGAGGAGAGCTCACTAATGAAGACGCAAGCCAAGGACATTGTAAAAAGACAACTACCAAGTGAAGGGCAACCCACCGAAGAAACCAACACGGGTAAGTAAAAACGACCAGGAAAAACAAGGAAATCTACAGAGATATAAGGGCCAAATAAATATAAACTCCAAGGTATCAAAATAACATCCGACTGCAAATCCATCTCATGTACAAAAGACTGCCAGTCAACAGCGAGGCCAAAGTGTAATTATTTCCAATGCCATAACCCACTAATTGCCGTGATGAAGGCGGAATTATATACAAGTTAAGGACGCTCATCACAAAACACCATTGACAAACTCACCAATGCATTCAGCTCTGTTGTTTTCAGTAACATGCCTTGGCGCGGAGCTTGTTGCATGATGGTTCGACCTCCTGGCGGCTCCTTCTCAGTTGCTCTTGCTCCAAAGTTGCTCACCTTTAGACCACTCAAGATCTTGCCTCCCGATGCTTACTGGTACTCTTCTTCCCCTCGGCCCGGCATAGGGACCACACACAGCAAAGGGTCTCTATGGCTCCTCATTTCGCTCAAGGGCGAGCTACCCCTCTAAAAAATCTTTGAGACTGACTCCCTATAGTAAACCGATTGGAGTCCCTCGCATCTCCGGTCAATCTCGACCCCAAAAAGGCCCCAAAAGCCAAAGCACTTTCTCCTCCCTCTTCCTCCCTTTAACCCCTCAAAACCCTAATCCCTCTTTGACTTTCCCCCATTTCTTTTAGCTTAATTCTTTCATAAATCCATATTGATTTTTTTTTTTTTTTTACTTTTTTTTTTTTTTTTTTTCAGAATTTTCTACCAAAGCATGTGCGCTCAATTAAAAATTTAACTATTTATTTATTTGTTAATTATTTATCTTTTTTATTCATGCCTTTAATTATTTATCTACCCTTTCCTTTGATTAGTTTAATATTAACTTTTTACTTCCCCTTTTTCAGAAAGCAGCTTGTTTGGAGTTGTATAAATATAATATGCTTTTGTTTATAAAACATTTATTTCTTTCACAACTTCTTTATAGCTCACATGCTTAAACTTCATTTGGTTATAAAATGGGTTTAAACTATAAACCTTCATGTATTTATGTTTTTACTCCTTTACTTTATTCTTAGGAAGTAAGTATTCCTTATTTAATTTATCATTAATGTGTTATTCGTTCATAAATCCATATTGATTTTTATTTTTATTTTTTTACTTTTATTTATTTTATTTTTTTTAAATTTCAAAGCATGTGCGCTCATTTCAAAATTTAACTATTTATTTATTTATTTAATTATTTATCTTTTTATTCATGCCTTTAATCATTTATCTACCCCCTTTCCTTTTATTAGTTTAATATTAACTTTTTATTTCCCCCCTTCTTTCCAAGCTTAACTTATGGGTTTAGAGTTGTATAAATATAATATACTTTTGTTTATAAAACATTTATTTCTTTCACAACTTCTTTATAACTCACATGCTTAAACTTCATTTGGTTATAAAATGGGTTTATACCATAGACCTACATGTATTTATGTTTTTACTCCTTTTTCTTTATTCTTAGGAAGTAAGTATTCCTTACTTAATTTATCATTAATGTGTTTGCATTTTCAGGATTCAAGAGGGAGGTTCAGGCGATGGCGAAACAGCATAGGGGAAGGGTAAGAGTTTTACAACACGGAAAAAAATTAAGCAGACACGGATTAAGGAAAGGGAGATGAAATTACAGTCATGTTTTCTTTCTTTGTTTTTGCTTTTTGAAAGTTCAAAAGTTAAAGGTCTGAAAGATCCCCTGGTTCTAGAAACTTAGGGTTTAGATTTTGGCTAGACAATAAGGGTTAGGTAATACTTAAAAGTTTTGGGCAGACTTAGGGCCAGCTAGGCTGACTCCATCAACCTTTAATCGCTGACGTTGCCCTTCAGATTGCTTCGATCTTTGTCAAGGGTGCCACTTCGCTTCTTTAGAATTCGTTGATATGACGTGCCCTTCGGGGATGCCGTTATCCAAAGTGCCACTTCGCCGGTGACGGTTGGTGGACCTCTATAACCCACCAGGTCAACACTCAACCGGGTGACTGAAGTAAGGAGACTAAGGGCTCTGAGATAAGGCCCCTTATTGCAGCCTTAGAATCATCGTGGCGGCTTGTCGTGATCGACCCTCCGCGACATCGTCGTTCCTCTAAGACCTAGGTGGTGGTAACCTACGATTCGGGCGTGAACCTTCTTGGCGGTGGCGAGGCTGCTGTCCACCCCTCTCCAACTTCTACGCAATTTATTATTGTGGCCTTGCCTCCTTATGTGAGTCAGAATGATGAAGCTATCGTCGACCTGCATCACCAATAATCATGTCGAATATCATCCATCAAATCATCACATCAAATGTATCATAATACGTAATCAACCCAAGCACACTCGACTGGAGTCAGTTCAAGGGGAATCTACCGATACCTCCACATCCTCAAGGGTCAAAACACGCACACTCAATAAGGCTGAGTCAATAGCACTGTCTATATGAATAGGAACACATCCTATCATCTCTCAATCACATCATAATCGCTAACAAAGGTCTAACATCGAAGAATTCCGGATCACTGCGAGCAAGTGTCCTCAAAGAATAAGTGGTCCTGCTCGCCCGAGGCCGGATGTTCGATTCAGCCAGCTTCTCACTGAACTTCTTAGATCTCATGGCCCGAAGAGTCAAGAACTCTTCCAACTCCTCACGAGAGTTATCACTACCCACAGAAACTCTCCAATGATCTCCCCTTCCGGCTTCTCGAGTCGGGTCTGTGATATCGCTTGAATCTCGTGAAACCACAGTTCACATGCAATTCGAAGCAGAACTAATGGGTCAGCGGTCAACCTTAGCGGGTCGAGGATTTCCCTATCGGAAATTGCTATCGGTAAACGCGCAGCAATGCGATACCGATGTGGCCGATCTCCGACACGATGTGAACTTGGGCCTTCCGCCGAACTCGGTACAACTCCACGTACTGCGCTGGTCGATGGTCCCACAACTTTGTCATGTCTCCGTGGGTTTCCGCGGATCACCGAATCACACGATGCAAGTTTTCTTGAGATTGAATACCCGAGCGTTGAACCAGATCTTCAGGATCCGTGCCACGTCTGTGGGGATCAGCGGCTCAGAATAACTTCGAGTAGACTCGATTTTTGACTGATTCTGTACCTCACCTCGTCAACCACCAAATGTCGAACCCCGATGGACTTCAATCCTTCCTGCGCCTGTGGGGTAACTCCCTCGCAGCTCTTCTCAGATCTAATGGTCAGCGGGATTTCATGATTCTCCCTCACCAATCCACAAATGCATCACGTTTCTCCTCCTTTGGAATTTCTCTTCTCTCAAGCTCGCTTCTATCACCGAGCCTCCCTCTTGGAGTGTCGCAATCCCCGGCGGAACTATCCTCACAGGGTTTTGCTCCGGTCCCTTCGGGATTAGCGGTGCCATCGCCCGCGTTAAACCTCGTCTGGAAGTACTCGCCTTTCTGAGGTTCCTTCTTGAATCCTCAAAGAATTTGGTTGACCTCTGCACTTTCCTTGCGAAGACTTTGCGCATAAAGCTCTATCTGTCACGGCGTTTCACGGCCAGCTTCACCCCCTAGAGCCACGTTTCTTCTCCACTCTTTCTCCAGCGGATGGGAATACAATATCTTAAAGCGGTCTTCCGCTCAAAGCAACCTGCTAGCGAGTCACGGGTATTCAGTAACCCAGTAGAATTTCCCTCAGTGGATACTTCCTTGGATGATAGAACTCAAAGAGTCCCTTTCTCTTGGGCTATCTGTACACTTCCTCGACGCCCTCATTTGACTCCTCGAGAATCCTTGAAGTCGGTCCTTGAGACTTTCACTGAGTTATTTCCTTGTAATGCACACTGTACCCTTTGGTGAGGCTCCACAAAACTCCTGGAGAGTTCATTACAACAGTGTCTCAGCTACACGCCTTGACTATTGAGGTGTTCGGTAACCCCAAAAGTCCTTCTTCGGCAGGTTGACTTCAATGCTTGTGCTCGCAGCACGTCTTTGTCCGACTCCTCGGATTTCGAGCGCATCCCTACGATGCACTGGTATTCAGAGTCTCTACACTCTGTCACGCCCTCACGGAATGAAACCTCAAAGAGATTACTCTCGACACGAAATCAACGCACTCCTAAAGTGGCATAATCCACAAATTACCGTTACAACATATAGTGAACACCGCAATGCATATAATGGCGATGCGAAGGAAAAGCGCACCGTGTTAATAATGGAAAATGCCTGTATGTTTTACAAAGTATTCCTCGAGATCTCTCTAGCTCTTCTCTTCTTCTCTACATACCTCTCCCTTCAAAATGAGACCATATCTCTTTTACCGAGGGGCTCTTAGCGCTTCCCTCCAATATTTACCTACTCTAATTAATTTACAATCAATGGCGGTCTAGTCTGCTATCTAGAACTAGATCTCAACTGATCTATAATAAATGCCTATCTTATCTACAGTTAGCAAAGGCATGGCTTTCCCGACTCACCAGCCTAAGACATTAAATTACATTCATTCCAATTTAAGCCATTTTAGCCTCTGTTTGAATGCATGTGGCCTTCTGCGTGGTTGGTTGTTTGGTGGCAGGCGTCTCTACGCATCGGTGTCATCGAGGTGATTCATTTTGGTTGCTCAATCATTCCTTCATCTATAATTGAGAATCGATCTGAGGAAAAATTCATTTGGACCCTCAAAATGGCCGGAAGTTAAAACACGCTAAAAATAGTAAATTACCCGTTAAATGGATTTTGAGCCATTTTGGAAGGGTGGGTGTATAGATATCCACACGGATCAATCCTCCCCCCCTTAACGAAGCAATGTTCTCAATTGCGTTGAGTTCCCCTAAGGAGGGAAGCGATTTCTGAATGCGAGATCTGGTGATCGCGCCTTCTTTGGAGAAGTGGCGTTGCCCAACATTGAAGGCTATCCGCGAACCTTTGGAAGTTTTGGAACTTTTTGACCAGTCCGGCTATTTTAGATGATTGTGTGAAGAAGAAATCTTTGTGCTGTACAGCCTTATTAGGCACATACGTTGGATAGAAGGTGCTTGGGCCCGAAGTTGTGGTGTTTGCAATATCCTTTTGTTCTACTTTTGAATGGTTGACGGAAGTGAATTTTGTGGTGTGATACTATACGACCTTGTTTAGGTTGGGTAGTAGTTGGAACTACCTACGGTATCTTGTATAGATGTGATGATGGCCCAGGTAATAATGACACTACGGGTCTGAGACTCATAGATATCATGAAAGTTCCACATATATGGATGGCCCAAAGAGAGCATCACAAACATCCATTGGGGAAACATCACATAATACCTCATCCTTGAAGGGGTTGGATGTGGTATGACAATGGACACTTGGTAGCTAACATGAAGATTTCGTCCTTGAGAATCCACTCAATGTTTTATGGTTATGGGTGTGGTTTTGTCGACAATACCAACTATTTGAGAACCTCTTTGAGATGAGGTTCTTATGTATACCACTATCAAGAATAAAATGCGGTGGGGTCCCCTTGACCCACATGCGTGAATGAAAGGCATTCCCTTCACCAGGATCGTTAGTTTCTGGTTGAATTGATGCGATTATGAAAATAGCAGTGGGGTCGTCAATGATCTATCCTTTTGTATTTTCAGAATCGATTCTGAATCGGGGTTGAAATCCTTGTCTTTGATCTGACACTAATGACTATTTTGGCGACATTCATGATTGTTGTGTGTTGTAGGAAAATCTGCCTATAGACAAGTAGATCGATCTCTAAGGTTTGACCTTAACCTAGACAGAAAAGTGCTTATCATGGACGCTGAATTTCTCTCGAATTCTATCTAAGCCTAATGCATGAAGGAAGAGTAACAGAAGTACATCTTAACCGACATTTGTCCACACGCTCGAGAAATTTGCGCTCCTATCCTTTGCTTCTCGTTGATGTTTGTGGGCAAATCAAGATACGACCACTTCCTACTCTATTGACGTGGCGAAAACAGATCTACCATCGAATGATAAGTTCATGTAGCATCATACACAAACTAGAAAGAAAAAGGACAAGCGTGTCATATTAATGACGGTGCCCATAATCATAGATGTCACGAATCACGGCGGCTTCGTCGGGTCCTCTTAAATCTAACCCTTATGCGAAGATCCACAACGGATGGCGGCGGTGAGCCCATTAAGCTCTTCTCTAGCCGTGATTTCCTCAAGATCATAAGTTTCACATATGTAATTCTTCTTCCCCTCTCTCCTCACTATTAGGCTTATATAGGTTGGGAAGAGGCTAACCACTTGAGTTATTTTTTAGAACCAGTTAGGAACCTCTCCTTGATTGAGAGATCTTTTGACAAAACCAAGGAATCGAGCTTAACAGCCTCCCAAAATCGAATGATTCTCCCCACTATTTAACCTCTACCAGACTAACAGTTCACCAGAATAGAGAGTGCTCCTTGGAAAGATCCTGAGTGCTATAACACTCGAAAGGTCTAGAGTGCCGGTAGCTCTCCAAATTTGGGTAATGCTCACGCAAGGGGTGGAAAAACACTATAACGCTCCTCATCCATGGTGGAGCGTTACTCTGGGTAGTGTTGGAGGGGCGTTCCCCTTCCAAAACCTTGATTATGAAGCCTTCTAAGATATTGAGAGATGTTTGACCTCATTAGACCAGTTTTCTTCCTTCAAATTGAGTAAATAAGATGTCCCAAGTGCCTCTGTGACGTCGTCATTGAGGTAACATGATCCAACGGTATTCACGACACCCTTATGATAGCTTGCGACATTTCACGACAAGTTAATGCGAGGTCTGCGACACTTGCGACAAGCGAGAGGTATGTCCGACACTTATCGGTTAGTGATTTGGATGTGTAACATTGTTCCAGAGGCTTTTGTGGAAATCACACTGACGCACAGGTACTCCTTCTTTATTCTTTCCCATATTCTTTTCACGATATGTTTGGACAGGCTGTTGTTAGGTCGTCTTGTCATACTTTGGATTTGTGTATGATGGCGGAACCAAATTCCCATTTGTTTTTGGTGCCAAATTTCTGCTCAATTTTAACGACATATGGATAAGCAACACCAAGTGATGGTCTTCCGGAAATCCATTTCGACATAGGATGTATCTTTGTAGGCCATTTAGAACCAAATTTTGTTCGGAATCTTTGATACCCAACTTGGTGCAAGGTAGCATAGAGAGGTATTGGTTAAATTTGAAGCGCCCGGCCCCTCTCTTGCCACGGTGTGGTCCATCTCGTAATAGCGGTCTTCATATTTGCCAACATGGTAATATTGTTCCTTACCGCGTCATAAAATCCCAAGTGGGATGGCCCCATATATTCCAGACTCCTATGTGGAACTTTGATCCTATTAAGTTTCCCACCAATTTTTTTTGACATGGGGGAGATATTTGAGGAGTGCGAAGGTGATTTCTTCTTTGTCGGAAAAATTGTGAGCAGTAACCTTCTAGAAGAGTTAACCATTTTTCTGGGGCTTCTCCATCTATCTCTCCTTCAAATACGGGAATATGAAATTAACGTACCTTGGTGGTTCCTCCAAAGTGGTAAACGATGAAGATGCGATGTATCGGTAGGCATTTAAGGATGTGGGCAAATTCTCCGTGTTCTGTCCGGCGTGAGAGCTTTCTCAAACAGCAGTTGATAGGATAGATGCGCTCCGTGAAGTTTTCTTTATTCCTCCGGGAGGGGTTTTTTGGGGGTGTGAGAGTGATTGTCTTAAGAGAATGAAGCTTCGAGGATAACTTTATACTTGGACCTAGATCAAAAGGACATGCACTAAAAAAATCCAAAGGCTGACACCTTTCGATACCTTGATGGGATTTTTTCGGCACGAAATGAGAGGATATATAATAAATAAATGCACAAAGATATTGCAGATATTCCAATAATATAAAATAAATGTATCAGAGATGCAATATAGAGAAACATATACACTAATACCTGATTTCTGTAGTAATCAAAGAAATAATACGGTGTAAAAAAATGGAGTGAAAGACTTCGCTAGAATGGTGGCATCTTATCGAAGAAGAGATGTGACGACTTCTCGCATTTGCAAGAGAAGATGATTACAATGAGGCTAGAATCTATTTTACAATAGATGGAAATTCCAAAAGTCCCGGACATCCAAAAAACCTAGGATGAACACCAAGTCATGTAATTTGGATTTGGCTAAATTGAGTACATCAACTTCAGGGTGATAACTTTTAGCCGGTATCCATTTTAGGCGTGTGATAGCTCATTGGAAGAAAGGGTATCATAGAGGATAGTCATTGTGTGGGCTCAATAAAACCTCTAGATATATTTGATAATCGATGTCGAAAAACATTCATTTAGGCCATAAAAATGGCCTCGAAAGTTAAAAGGCTTACGCTAAAAGTAGTAAATTGCCAAAATTGCCAGAAGTCATTTTGAGCCATTTGGAAAGGTGGGTTGCCATAGATATCCACCTGGATCAGGAATCTTGGTTGAAAGGTCTGATTCTGATTTAATGTATCTACCTTGTGGTCTCTAGGCCTATTCATGAAGGCAAATCAAAAAAAAAGAAAAATCTACCATTTGATTCTAGGTCTATTCATGAAAGAAAACAAAACAAAAAGAAATACTACTATTTTGTTTGGGGGAACCTCCTATAGAAGATGTGTGAGTTCTTACCTCTTGTCTTAAAGTTCCTTGCCGCAAACTAATGGTAAGGTCTGGGATGATCTAATTCCTAGTACTTTACCTTGAGACAACTCCTGCAGCGGCTTGATGCCAAAGAGTACAGATTGTTATATAACCACTAATAACACAGTAAGAAACCTCAATTAAATTATCAACACGGGGTAAATAAACTTAGATTTGTAGCAAAATATATGCAAAGGTAGAAAGGCTGGAGGTAGTATATTCTAACTAATGAAATGGCTATCTAAGGGCTAATCTAATCAAGAAAAACTATCTAATGAGCAAACCCTACTAAACAACTTGAAACTAGGTATACTAAGTACTTTTGGGCAGGGTTAATGGATGGTTCCTAAGAAAGCAAATGAAACTCTATGTAAAGAAAACTAGTTTAATAATAAGCAAAAACAAACTACTAAGCATAATAAACCAAATGCCAAAGAAAACTATTTTAACTTGTCAACCCCTACGTCAATGAGGGCTATCCTGAAAGAAAATAAATGAAGAAAGGCACCTAACTAATCTACTAAAGCTAATAAACAAGTAAGAAAAAACAACATCTAACCTATTAAAACAAATAGGCAGGTAAAAAAGACTAAATAACTACACCCAAAGGAAAAAAAAATCATTGAACAATTATCTAGCTTAAAAGAGACAAGTGGACTAAATTCCTAATGAAAACTATTTCTAATGCATGGAAAATCTATTTTATTGAAGAGCGAAAAATACCATGTAATGCCTAATCTATGATGAGAAAATTACTATCTAATAAACGAAAGTCTATCTATCCTACAACAACAGTAAATTTATTCTAGCCTATGAAAGCAAGAAACTATATATATGAAAATAGAGGCTTATCTTTAACCTATGACAATTCAATATAACGTTGGTGGTTGTGTGAATAATGTGATTGTGGATCTTCTGTCGATGGCACTTGACAACAAGGACAATTCCAATGGTATAAACTCAACTCCAATCTCAATGGAAAAATGAAAGATTATTGGTGGTAAATAGTCCAATGAAAACTTATCCATGACAAAATAATGTTAAATACCTTGCATATAAATTGTACAAACCATAAACAACGTATTGAGATCATCATTATACTTCTACACTATGTAATAAAAACTAGATTCAACCATTAACTAATAAATGTAATTACATTTTAATTCTAGGAAAGGAGATTAGCAGTAAAATAAAAATACACTATGTCTATTCTAACCATTCAAACTACAATAGAAAATGATAGCGGAAATTAAAAATTGATATTAAAAAGTAATCTAAGAATTATATTAACTCTAACAATTAAATCTAAAAATTAATCTAACCAGGTAATTCTATCCATCCATCCAATCCTTGTCAAAATGGAAACCCTAGGTCAAAAACTTTTTTCTATCTAATTAAAAATCTGTTTTAAACTTAACTATAAAATCGAGAAAGCATGAAATCTAGCGCATGGGGTTAGTATTAAGAGAGAGAGACTGGCAAGTCTTTTCCTAGTCTATAAAATCAATGCATTCTAATATGTATCATCATCTAACCTACAAAACAATTAAAACAATTAAATTACAACAAACTAGTTAGCATAATAGACAGATATACGGAAAATAAAAGAGTAATTAATTAGAATTGCATAAACAAACACATTGATAGTCACCTTCTAGGCGGTGGTGCCCCAAAGTGGCTATTTCTATGGGCACACCACAAGCTTAAGAAAGTGAATCCACCATCAAAACTTGAAAACACAATTCCGGCATAATTCTGGCAATGTAACATATAAAAAACTGAGGAAAACGAGTTTGTCTACAATACATTGGTTCTTCTACTTAGTTATGCTACTTAAGAATCATCTAACCATCCTAGTAGAATTTATAGTCTTACAGACCAAGTGGTCGACCACTTGAGGGTTGAACCACTTCTAAATTGACAAATTACAATAAATAATGCCCTAGCCCGATACAAAGCAGTGAGCCAATAATGCGCCCTCTTTTGTGGAAAACTAAAACTAGGTGTGGAGTTGTTAGCTAGAGGGGCAATCATAAACAAAACCATGTTTGGTTTATATGTCTGCTGGTGTAATTCCATAACCACCAACGATCCTTCCATTTATGTGCAATACAAAGTGTTGGACAGAGTGTCAGATTGAGTGTCGGATCGAGTGTTGGAACAAGTGCTAGAACAATTGTCGGATCAAGTGCCAAAACTAGAAACAAAGTCGTCTTTTGGTGTAACACCAAAAACATGAATTAGCTCTTAGAAATCATAAAACATGATGAATTATACTTGATTCAATAATTAAACATGAATTACACGCGTGCCTTATGGCGATCATACCATTTTATCCTGAAATTCTTCAAAATACTCCTTTAAAGTATGAAAACACATATGTACCCTATGTCAAAAAGTGTATAATAACCGTCAGTGATATATATGGACCCAACACATTCACTCTCAATAATTCAAGTCAAAGATGATTGCTTTTATACCAACATGATCTGGGATTTTTTTCATTGTGACTTATAAAGAATTTCATTAAATGAGCATAAATTAAGTGCACCATTAAAGAAGGAAAAACTCAATAATGAAGAGACATAAGCATCAAATCTGAACACAAATAGGTGATATGAATTCATCCCTAGTGGACTACGTCTCTGGGTCCTTCTCACAAATGGGTAGGCTCTTTCATTAAATCAACAAAATAATTTGGAAAAATACGTAAGTATACCTCATTATGGAATTAAGATGGAGAAGCTTTTTTCAGATCAGAAAACAGACAACAACTTTGAATTTGTGGCGTCGAATTATCCTAAAATGATTGTCTCCATGCCTACGATGCTGACTCTAGCACTTGGAGGCCTAGGAAGAAATTCATCTCGGTTTCATGCCCCTCTCAACTTGTAATGATGTAGTTGGACTACATAGAAATGTCGTTGCCCAAAGACCATACCATTTATCTGCGCCTCCCAGGTTGGGAGAAATCCCAACATGTATTATTTCTTGGGGCATTGATAACAAGAAGGTCAAACTTGTTGGTTTGGGCATTACAAAGACTAGTGGGGGAGGAGGTGCCGCAGGGTCAAACCACGGGCCTCCCCAGCACTGGGTTTTAATTCATTGCAATGTATATATAATAAAAATTTGTTCCACTAGTTTTGGCGTTGGCGCTATCCATATCTCTAATAGTTATAACAAGGCCAAGTTTGGTGTGGTCCACTAGATTTGGCGGACCAGCTAAATCTTTTGAGCCCTCCAAATTTGCTCATAGATTGTCATGGTGATTTTTTTGCTTGCCACGTGGCATTTGTTATTAGACCCATGGTTTCCTCTCATTGAACCATTCCATGTCAATTCCATGTCATCACACCATGTCACTGTCCCACATCATCATGCCACATCGGTGTACATGGCACGCTAACAATCCTATTGGTCCATGGATCGGCCGAAAGTGATGAAAAATTGGGTGACATGTGGCATCCTTTGTTTCTTCCATGTCACCATGATGACATCATGTTGCCTTCCATGTGTGTTTTATGAATGTTGACATCAGTAGTATAGATGTTGACTCAACCCTTGTTGACTGGGCTATATTGACCAAACTTTTGGCCTTGAATATATTTCAATCTGTAACTCGTTTGATAATCCATTTGCATTGTTAGAAATCTTTCAACGTGCTCTTCGCGATCGTGTCATTTTAATTGAGTTTTGGAACTTTGAATTTTTCCCCTTCTCTGCTCACGCTAAGACCCACATTCTGAGCATCTTGAGTTGCCTCTTTGAGTTATGAGTTGTTCTTATCCTTCTCTGTATATCACCTTCATATTTCAATTTAAGTTTATATTAAAAGAAAAACCCAAACATAAATTCACTAAACTATATACAAGTATTAATCTTGTATTATCTAAATTGATGTACATACGGTGTGGTCCACTAGATTTGGCGGACCCGCCAAACTTTTAATTTTTTTTCAAAATTTGCTCATAGATTGTCATGGTGATTTTTTTGCTTGCCACGTGGCAGCCTGTTATTGGGCCATGTGGTTTCCTCTCATTGAGCCACATTTTCCTCTTCCATGTCAATTCCATGTCATCACACCATGTCACTGTCCCACATCATCATGCCACATCAGTGTACAAACTGCCACATGGCACAATCCTTTTGGTCCATGGATCGGCCCGAAAGTGAGAAAACTGGGTGACACGTGGCAGCCTTTATTTCTTCCATGTCACCATGATGAAGCCATCATGACACATTCCACCTTCTACTCCTACCATGTGTGTTTTATGAATGTTGACATCAGTAGTATAGATGTTGACTCAACCCTTGTTGACTGGGCTATATTGACCAAACTTTGACCGCAAATATATTTCAATCTGTAACTCTGTTTGATAAGCCATTTGAATTGTTAGAAATATTTCAACGTGCTCTTCGTGGTAATGTCATTTTCACTGAGTTTTTGGAACTTTGAATTTTTTCTCTTTCTCTCTCTGCTAAGGCCATTCTGAGCATCTTGAGTTTCCTCTGCGAGTTATGAGTTGTTCTTATCCTTCTCTGTATATCACCTTCATATTTCAATTTAAAGTTTATATTAAAAAGAAAAACCCAAACATAAATTCACTAAACTATATACAAGTATTAATCTTGTATTATCTAAATTGATGTACATACCTATAGGTGATTCAAATTCTTCTTCAATTTCAGTTTCAACAACTTCATCAACATTATGAGACAATTCTATTTATGTTTTTTGAAAAACATCAAATCAGAATTACAAGCAATTATATTAAACAATAACTTAAATTTGTATTCTATACTTTTAATATAGACAATATGTGCATGCATACCTGGTCAGACTTCTTCTTGTTCAAAATATCTATTTACATCATCATCATTTCTTTCTTCAATATTTCCATGTTCTTGTATATTTCTCCAATAATTCTCTTTCCTTTGTTCCTTATGGTGAGTTTCGTCTCAAGTGCAATCAAATTTTCTCTTGCGCAAACTTTTGTTTCCCATGAGTATAGTTATCTGTAAAAGTTTTTTAAAAAATCAACATTTCAAAATAGTCTCAAAAAAACTTCATTGTCACAAAAATTATTAAAACATAATATCAATAATTTTATGTTCAACAAATCCTTCACTTTGAAAAAATGTTCAACAAAGGCTTCACCTTGAAAAAATGTTCAACAAATGCTTCACCTTGAAAAAATGTTCAACAAATCCTTCACTTGGAAAAAATGTTCAATAAAGCCTTCACTTTGAAAAAATGTTCAACAAATCCTTCACCTTGAAAACATGTTCAACAAAGACTTGACTTTGAAAACATGTTCAACAA
>SNQJ01S0044939.1:7165-21587 GCA_010110895.2 Picea sitchensis
ATTGTTGTTGTCACCATGTTTGTGTGGGTTTGTTCTTTTGGTCACTTGTTTATTAAATATTTCCTTGAGCTAATGATATAGTTGAACCTATGACAAGCACATAATTGTAATTATGTTCCCTATAATTAACTGCAGCTTATAATCATTTATCATAAATAAGGAAATGATCTTTTTCTTAAATTTGGATTTGCGTCTTAGTTGATGCCATAATTTAGATTTATGTGTTGTGTGGTGATTAATTGTAGCAATGGGAAGAATGAGGTGTGTATTGTCTTTGTCCAGACTATGAATAGGATATTTAAAGCAATCCAGTATCAAGGTTGCTATTCCATTCCACATGCCCTGTGAGTGGAAGGAATGCCCTTTTTAATACTAGAACCCCTTTTCCATCTGATGAATGTGTTCTTTTTTTAACCAATTCTCTCCAAGGTGATATTGTTTGCTTATTATTTCACTGGCTATGTCTACCTTTGGTGTCATCACCTATGTTATCCACTTTTGTTGTAATTTCAAGGTAAGTATAAATACAATTATATTTTGAGGATGATTCATCTTTGCATCCATGAATTGGATATCTACAATTGCAATCTTTGATTGTGAAAATTATTCCACTTTGTTTTTCTGAGTGGTGGGTGTGTCATGTTCAACACTGGTGGTCCCTTCTCTATTATGTTAAAACATAATACCTAGTTTCCTTTTGTTTGTGTATATAAGATATCCACCCTTTGTGTCAACACTTCATTTATGTCCTCTACTACCGACACTCTTGCATTTCTCTCTCTACCTTCTTTTGGTATCCATACTAGAGAACCCTAAATCATTTTATCAAGAAAATGTTGGGATACAGGGGATAGGTCTTACATGGACCTCTAAGGATGGATAATATTAATATAATCACTTCCTTTCTTCTCTCGATAAAAATAGTTGGTGGAAATGAGTGGTAGGAATAGACCTAGGTCACACCAAATACTAGATTGGATGGGCTATGCACTTTTATTCAACCTCCATCTAGCAGACCTACCCCCACTAGGATTTTCAGGAGATCTCTTTCTTATCACAATTCATTTTCCACTTCAAACCCCCTTCATGAAACCAACCTTCAATCGCTAGGTATTTTTAATTTCACCCATGGTTACATAGTCAACTCCTCTCAAATATGGACTCTCCCCTAAAGACATTGTCAGGAAATGAATTGACTAATCTGTGGTTGGTGAATCACAGTGGAAATCATCTTCTCCCTTATCTACTTTTATTACTATGTTTTTAGTGACATCAAGGGATTCATCTTCTAACAAGGATGAGCATCCAATTTTCATGTTACATATGAAATTTCCATTTTGTCATTTCTCTTTTTCAATAGTTTAACTAATTTTGTTTTATAATTCAGCTTCTAGGAGATGCTACTATGATCCCACAATGGGTCACTACTCAATTGTACTTTTGAGTCCCATTGACCTACCTTTGAGGTCATTAGTGAACATTGATAAAATTATCATATCTTGGTATTCTTACATTTCCCTATTATTGGGTACTTTCATTCATAAAAAGAAAAACTCAGAAGTTAGGTATCCTAACATAAAAGAGGATCAAGAAAATTATTTATAGTAAATCCATAATCATTCCTTTGTAAAGAAAATATCCATTGCACCTTGAGAAGCTCCCCAAAGGAAAGAAACATTCCATATATTTAGTAAAATAGGGATCAAAAATTTTTGTAGTTATTAATAATATTCATTTAAAGGGAGGCATTACTTAGGTCCAGTTAATAATAGGTTTCTTATATGTCATCATTTTGAGAAGATCATGAATTTCTACTTAGGTGGTGTTGACCTTAATAATACACATGCTTGGTTTGAACACAACTTTATTGGAATGGTAAATATTAAAAGTGTTTCAAGGAATTTCCTTTGGACAACACTCTTTGTGAAGTTTGTTGTCCATATTCATTAGCAACCTACCCTAGCCTAGCCATCACTCTAAAATATTAGACTCCTAATGCAAGATCTCTAGGCCTCTCTCCTACTATCCTAAAAAATCACGCCCATCCTCAGGACTGTCTACCATTTGAATTTCCTAAGCTATTTTTGAAGCCCCAAACTACCTAACGTTGACCTATTTTCATACTAGCTCACCCTAGGATATCTCCCTTTTCATGCCTAGTCCATTATCTCCTTAACACAAGGCCATTAACCCTATCTCCTAAACATTTAGACACCCCACGGCTACCTACAAAAACCCTTACTGTTGACTGTCCTGAAGTCTTAATTTAAGACCCTATTCCACTTTCATACACCCCTAAAAACAAACTCACATACCTCATAGTCACTCTACCTAAACCACCTCCCAAACTCTCCACCCAAAATCATAGTAAAATCTTCAATTATGACTGTGTAAACATAGCCATTCCTAGACACATTTAATTTGTTTTTGACAGAGATAATTCATGGGGAACATAGCCTACAATCTGCATACATAAGCAACATTAAAAATCTTAACTTGTGTGAATTTGGAGGGGTTACATATCATTTGCATTTTCATATTTAGGACAAGTAGGACTGATACATATTGAATTGAATTCAAATAGACAGTCCCGACTTCTGATATGTAATGATCTGAGAAGGATACTATTGGATTATTGGATTGACACATATGAAATGTTTTGTGGCTTTGAAATATTAATGTCTTGAAATTATTTTGATCAAAGTCATAGATACTTCAAAGAAAATTATTGTTCTCTATTGGTCAATTGTGTATATCATTAAAATTTAGTCATTGATTGATATTAATAATTTGAATACTTGCATTATTCTTGAGATTGAAAGCATAATCCTATAGGCATTGTATACAAACACAAACACATGTGGCATTTGCACACATAAGTGAATATCTTGTTGTCACATACATTTCCTTGAGTCATTCATTGAATATCTTTTAGATGAGTTTACATGAAATATTTATCATTGGATTATCTGAATACTTAGATAGACCTCACGATATCCTATTCTGAGGTCATCTCATCATAATTGGATATCTTGTGCTTGACTCCATAACCCCTCTGAGACACTGGCCTTCTATTGATACTTAATTACATTGCCATATTGATTTCACGAGCCAACTGTGTGCTTGTCTCTAGGACATTACATGAATAGATTTTTTACGATAAACTACTTTATTATTGTCTTCGAAATATTTACTGATATTGATCATTTAATTCTAGGTCAATAGACTCATTGAACAACTGATAGTTATATTCTTGAGTCTTGATGCCCAATATTTTGACTATAAAATTTTGAAACTGGCATGGGTATAGGAAACACTACTACTATTTTTTTTTAAATAGCATAATTTCACTTTGGGCTTCTCAAAACTTGAATTGTTTCTTTGTTTGTGGCTAGAATATACAGATTTTTATTAATATGCTTTGGAGTACATTATTGGTATGCATGAATGTAATTAATCAGTCCATGTTATTTATAAAGTTTGAAGTTTTCAGTTTAAGTTTCTATGCGGTGATTGTAATCATAGTTTAGTATTTGTTATGTTTCAAGTATCTTGTTGATTGCATTAGTTATGCAATGGAAGCTTCAGTATTGTTAGTGGAAATTGTTACTCACAATTTGTTTGTTTTGGTTCTATCAATTGCAAGGAGAGATTCTTTGGAGAACATTGTGATTTGTGGCTCAATGCATTTCTCTTTAATTTACTTTTTCCTAAAACTAGTTCCTTTTAGTTACCTCTACAACTTCATTCCTACTAGTTCTTTCCCATAAAAATGGATGCTTTTTAGACGCCATTCTCCCAATGGTTTTGTCTTGGTAAGTATTTTCCAGTTTCAAATGGAATGCCTTTTTCGTTTGAGCCTTTCTAAAGAAAACTAAACAAACTTTTTTGTTTTTCTCCAAAATCCCTTTAGGGATATACACAAGAATTTCAATAGACAAGAGTGGCTTCAACCTATGATTTTATTAATGTTAATATCCCTCCCCTTGATATCCATTGAGTACACCAACCTGATTTTATTTTATCCTCTTTTTCGTGCATCCACATACAATCCCTGAAACGGTAGGAGTTTTCATTTAGTACAAATCCTAGGTGTGTGCAACCCTTGTTTAAATATACCTCATTTGTGGAAGAGACTATTTTATTCTTCTACTTGATATTTCACTATTGCAACTGAATGAGATATAGGACTTGATCAAATTTAGTTCCATTCTAGTGTCTCTACAATAAAGATTAAAAATTTTCTTCAAATATTATGCCTCCCTAAGTGAACCAACACTAAAGAGGTGGATATTGTCGACATAAAGGATATGGATTAAGGACAAGCAATATGTTAATTAAAACAACAAAGGATGAGAAGGGTAGGCAACCTTCAATCTAGTTCTTGAATGGACAGTTAAAGCCTATGTAATTCAATATAAGCCTTAAATACAACCATCTTACTCTGCCATAAGAATTTTGGCTGACCAATCTTAATTACACTTGTCTTTTTTATGTCAATACAATACATGACTTATTTTTCTACCTCGGCATCATGAGTTTTTCTTTCCTCTAGAAATTCAAATTTCTCCACTAATATAGCTCTAGATAAAATAATTTTAAGTCTTGGTGTTATTATTTCAATTGGAAATAAGCATGTAGATGGACATAGTGAGATTGAGAATTGATGGGTTATTCTTTTTAGGTATTAGTGCTATAAATTTTTCACCCATTTCTCTTCACATCTATCCATATGTCCTGGATTCCACGACCACTACTAATAAATCACCTTAGAAATAATTCACCAAGTTTTATAATTTCATCTATGTTGTCCCTTTTTGGAGTTTAAAATAGGTTACTGAAAGAACTACTCTCATATCTGCAAGTTCACATAACTTTGAGGTTATTTCTTCCATTTGGCTTGGGAATTTTCCAAATTATATTTATGTATTGTTTCCCTTCAGAATGATTTTGAAAGAATGTGTGTTCATCACCTTTAGATAGTCATACTTCTCTTCTCTTTAACCTCCATTTTTCATCCTCCCATTAAAAAAGTTTCATATTTCTTTCTTGCAATATTTTTTAATTGTTCTTTTTCTTCTTCAGAGAAGAGGCCATCGGGAGTTCTACTAAACAAGTTTGAAAGTATTCCTTTATCTTCGCAATGTCCTTTTGAGATGTATTGTAATTTTTATTTTTCCTATATTATGGTTTCCTTCTTGAATCTTTGTAAATTTTGGTAGAATGTGAACATTTCAGTCTCCTTAGAGTTAGTATTGAATATTTTCCATTCATCTTTGAATAAATATATAAATTTCTCATTTTGTAACCCATGGGAATTGAACTTGAAAGGGGTATGGGTCTTCTATTGTTACTTTAAAATTGAAGGAAAATGGGTACATGGTTTCTGAAACTCCCCCATCCCCATCCCATGTTCTTATCCTTTCAGTGCTTTCTTTTACTACTCGGAGACTCGGAAATATTAAACATGACAAGTGTTTTACGTGTGATGATTTATAACTTATTAATTATATGTCTTGTTTATTGTAAAGTTTAAATTTATAGCCTATAAGTGTTTCATTATTTCATTGTATGTAGTTTTTGTCATATCATGGTCTATGTGAAATCTGAGATATTTTCACTCTTTGTTGTTTTCAGAAATAAAGAATCTATGTACATAGGTGAAAGACCATATTTTAGTATCACTATCCTAATTTTAGTATTACGTTTGATTTAACCATATTTTAATTATGTGGATTTATGAAGTTGATTTCACTGGTTTGTCCATATTTGGTTTTCAAGTTATGGGAACCACGATTCTTGATTTTATTTGGAAAGCTCATGTTGCAAAAGTTTAGCATATCATAGAAAGTAGATCATTCACAATAGTTTACTACTTGATTGTAATTTTCCATATGGCAGTTGGTCCTCCAAGAACTGAGAATGATCACTATATTTTGATATTCATCCTTTCTTTGAAAAGGGCCTTTGCATTTCTCCACTACAAGTTTCATTGGCATTAAAAAGGGCATTGGTTCTCATTTATTATGTCTTTATCCTTTCCCAAATTCCATAGTCAAGAGAGATAGGTCATCTATTATTATTCATATTATACATGTCATCGTCACTGCAAGGATGAATTTAATGATACTGAACTTCAATAGAAGGACTATCAAGGCCTACTAACAAAACAATTTTACCCTACAAATCATTTATAGAAAAACATGAAAATTTCTATGGCCTTGCACTCTAGTTTCAATGCTTCCAGTAGTTGGTGGATGGGTAGTATTTGACCTCGAAGCCTATTGACAATGTGGATGCTCCATTTTTTGGTCGTCATTGAGTGACATATTTTTTATTGGGAGAGAACCCATTGAAGACTTCTAAATGTACTTTTGCCTATAGAATGCCAACTTGGGTGATTTCTCATGCTCCATCTTCTTTACATGTCATTGTAGCTTATAAATTTCATCTTCTTGTTCCCTGGATTTTTCTATTAGGCATTGATTTTCCACATCTAACAGGAATTCCTTCAATTTAATAGTGCCCAACTACTCCGTAAGGGAGGTTTGCTGCTGTGAAATCTCCTCCACCCAATGCTCTAGATTCACCTTCCACAATTTGAGGCTTGATATTAAATCCCCTAGCATGGATTGAGACTCATCACAATGGTGCTTACATCTAGAAATGACAAGGTAAATTGGATCACTAGTATTGACCATTAGAGGGTTGACTCCAGTACCAAATCCCAAGTACATAATGAAAGTATGCTTCTGTAGCTTGCTAGTCTGGGCTTATTCTTGTGTGAATGGCATATTTATTTATTTTTAAATCCAAAACATTCATCTCTCTAGCGATGAATAGGTGCGTCGCTTGTATAGCCATTTGGTTGCAAAGTATAGACTATTTGTTCTTCGTTTGACCTTTTTAGCTTCAGGGTTGGTCGATCTAGTGACTAATCTTCGTCATTCTATGGACTAACCCTGGTTTATTGACTAATTTTGCTAGGGTTGTCTTGGTCGCTCTTGTGACTAATATTAGTCATTAGACCGACTGACATTTGTCACTAGACCAACTAATTATGGTCCCTAGAGTGACCAAGGTTATGTTTTCCTTAGAGATTCTAGCAAGCCTTACGACTAAAGTTGGTCGCTAGACCGACTAATCTTGGTCAATGGAACGACAAATGGTAACTTTACCTATTGTGAATAGGCTTTTTTTCCTAGCCACTAGACCGACGAAGATCCATGTGTGGTCGCTAGACCGACGAATTGATTTCGACGAAAAAAAAAATCATCTTGGTCGCAACAAAGACCCTATTCTGACGAAACATCGTCACAAAAATATTCAAATTTAGTAGTGTGAAGTGGTTCTCACAGTTGGGAGCACCACTCATCGATCTGATGAATAAATGGGCGTTCCATTTGACCTAGGCATCACAATGCACTTTTTAGAAGATGAAGGAGGTCATGATCATATGCCCAGTTCTAGCACTTCCCCATTTTTCAAAGCCCTTTGTATTGGAGTTTGATGCATTAGGAGTGGGGATTGGCGCAATATTGATGCAGGGAGGTCACCCCATAGTCTTTGAGAACATGAATCTTAGTGAGTCAGAGAGACTCTACTCCATCTATGACAAATAAATTATGTCTATCATGCATGCCCTGAAGAAATTCAGACAATACTTAGTTGGAAGTAAATTCATGGTGAGAACCAACCACAATAGCTTGGAGTATTTCTTGGATCAGAAATACCTTAGTGAGAGGCATCATAAATGGGTTTTGAAGGTACAAAACTTTGAACTTGACATTGAGTATGTTAAAGGAAAAGGGAAAATCATAGTCGATGCCTTATCCATGAGGCCATAGAGTTTTTAGATGTTGGACATATCTACATATTGGATGGCATATTTGTTGGTAGAGTATTCCAAGAACAAATTTTAATTTTAAGTAATGGATGGACAGGTTGTGGATGGTGTCATTTTCTACAAGTACCGAATCTAATTAGTTCTAGAATCATCACTGAAAGAAACTATTATGAAGGCTTGTCACGATTCACCCTTATAAGTACATCAATGGTACTTCAAGTCATACAGGAAGATCAAGGAGCGATTATCATGGAAGGGTCTCAAGGATTATGTACTCAGACACATTTGAGAGTGTGCGACTTGTCAGTAGAACAACTCCAAGAAGACACACCTGACATGGTTACTTCAGCCTCTACCCATTCCAGAGAAGAAATGGTTGATAATTTCCATGGACTTCATCACAGGACTACCTAGGGTGCAAGGTAGGGACTATTTTTTTGTGGTAGTCGATATATTTACCAAGTTTGTGCACTTATTTTACATACCTATTGATTGTAAGGCCACCTAAGTGGTAGATTTATTCTTCAGAGAGATATTCATACTACATGGGTTTCCCCAATAGATAGTCAGTGACAGAGATGGATGCTTCATCAACACATTGTGAGAGGATTTTTTCAAGCTAGTGGGCACAAAGTTGGCTACAAGTACGAGTACCATCCACATATTAATAGGAATAAGTAGATTGTTAATAAATCGTTGGAAGGGTACTTGAGGAACTATGTATGGGGACAACAATGCACATGGGTAAAGTGGATTCATATGGGGGAGTACTTCTATAACATGACATATCACATGTCCACCAAGATAACACCTTTTAGAACCTTGTATGGATAGGATGCACCATCATTCATGGAGACGGTATTTGGGGGCAATAGAGTTCCGTGAGCCAAGGATTGGATAGAGGAGAGCCATAAAATTCTCAAAACAATGAAGGAAAATATACAGATAGCACAAAACCAACACAAGATATATGCAGATAGACATAGCGTAGAACACATTTTTGAGGTGGGAAATTTGGTATTTTTGAGACTTCATCCATACAAACAATCTTCCATGAAAAAGAGTGGGGAACAAAAACTGAAACCCTAGTTATATGGGACTTATAGGATCATCTAGAGGATTGACAAGGTGGCATATGAGTTAGAGCTACCAGAGGGTAGTAAGACTCACAATGTGTTCCACGTTTCTTTCCTCAAGAAGGAAGTGGGATAATATATTACCACTTTAAAGGAGCTATCACCATTGGACGAGGAGGTTTAGTTGGAGTTGGTGCTAGAGGGGGTTCTGAAGCACAGAGAGTGCAGGTTGAGGAGTTGAGTTATTAGGGAGTGCCTTGTCATATGGAAGGGACTTCCAATGGAGGATGTTACATGGGAGGGAGAGAAGATACTAAGACACCTCAGTTTGATTTTGTTTGAGGAAAGGCAATCTCGAGAAGGGGGGACTGTAATGTCCCATTCCCAATGATGATCTCTACAGAGAGAGACTTAGTAGTCTATATGTTCCCGTAGACTATAGTTGAGATAAAAGGGGAATACCACCTCTAATTAATGTCATTTCGCCAAAGTCTAACCTGAAAGTGACATTGAGGAGGAAAAAGGGTGTTTAAGTGGCTTAATTGATCATTGAGGTGAAACTTAGGGAAAAAGTTACTTAAGTGATAAAGTGAACGTCTAATTAGAACAAAAAGGGGGTTGAATGACTTAAGTGAAGATTAAATCATAACTTAGGGGAAAAATTCATTTAATTAAGTGAATGAATAATTAGACTAGAGGAGGTATAAAGGGAATAAATTTGACCCAATTTCTCATTATTGATGATTTGAGAATTAGAAACACGTTCCAGAGAGAAGTAATTAGACCTTCTATTGTTTTGTGGATTTCTAGAGGAAACCACCACCCGTGAAAGGTTTTGGTGTTGAGAGACACTCCCTAGCCATAGTAAGTACCATCCAATTTATTCATTTATCTTAATCTTCAATATAAAACAATAGATAGAGGAAACACAAGCACGTGCACACTTATCTAGTGACAACGTGAGGTTTTGAGGCAGAGATTTAGCATAAAGGGTTCACTAGGCCCAACCAGGACATAGAATCTTAGGTCCCTATAACCCATTGGATAGGTGTCCAAGAAGCTTCCATTGGGACAATTATCAAAACATTCCACCAGATAAATCTCCAAAATTGTTCCATTGAGCTGAGGAAGCATGTAGAGTTTTATGAATTCCATTCAGGGTTCCGACAGATCAACAAAGACATAGTATTCCCACCAACAGGAAGGAGAAGTGTGATAAAGGGTAGGGAGACACATTTGGGATATTTTTTAGGATGATCAAATGAGTATATCCACTGGGGTGAATTTTTCAGTCTTCAACAAAAGTTGTCATGGGTATTTTTGGTTGCATGCAACAGATACACTCATGCATGTAGTGGATCCACATTGTTGATCATAGTTCTAGTCATTCCTCTTTGATAAAGGTATTTTTGAATTTTGTTTCATTGTAGTCCAACTAACATCATACATTTTCGATCTAGATGAGGTTGTTCTCTTTAGTTTATGCATGCTATGATGTAATTCCTTTTACTTCAGTTAATGCAAGATATTGAGTTGTTCCTAGTTCCAAAACAATTGCATGCATGATGAAAACATATAAATAACACCAAATCACAGTCAGAAATTTTTTAAAATGCATCCAGAAATCCCCAGAGTATCATAAGATCACCAACGTACCAGTAAATGTCTAGACCTGAGGGATTTGGGATATTTCAAGTAGTGAGAATAACTTTGATAGTAGAACTTTGTAGAAAATTGTACCTAAAACTAAGAAAATGAAATGTCATGGACAAGAATTACTTAGAGAGTTTAATAAAATCATACCACCCAACTTTGGTGGTGAGTATAAGGAGGGAGAAGAATCTTGGCTTCTAAACAAGAGTAAATACTTCCAAATCTATGATTACCCATGAAATTTGAGGGCTAGATTAGTTGTGTATCAACTGAAAGGAAAAGTTGACATTTGGTGGAAGGAGACAAAAACAGTTAACAAAATTAGGAGTAGAGATTTGAACTAGAAAATATTGAAGAAATATTTTAAACAAAAATATTTAACGGAATGATACTATGATGAAAATGATAATGAGTTCCATGCTCTTAAATTAGGACAGACATATATTGAATACTTTGTCACTAAATTTTTGAATTTGATGATATATGTACCTTACCTTAGAGAGGAAAAGAAAAAGTTTGATAGGTTCATGAGTTGTTTTCCTCAAGCATACAAAGACAAAATTGAATTTCTTAATCCAAATACAATGGATGAAGTAATAAGACATGCTAAAATATGCTTTAATCAATTTAAACGGAGATCTGAAAATACAAAAAACATGGTAGAATAAGCATAAGGACAAGTTTGATCCTAAGAAGAAAACATTTAATAATCATCGAATACCATCACACGGTGCACCAGTTAGAAGAAACAGATATGTCGAATAACAAAGTGTATTAGTTTAGAACAACAATAAACCTACAAATTTGGTGAACAAAAAAGTTAGGGAGACAGTCATGTCTCCTCTTTAGTGCTATGGTTTCAAAGAACCTCAGTTATTTCGAGATTACCCTTTAAATAAAAATATAAATCAAGAAGTACATAATATTTAGGAAGCAACAACAGTAAATGGCATTGCTCAAATTATTCATAGCATCAATGTATCCCTAGAAAATGGACACGCTAACGATAAATATTCCATGCTAGAGATAGAAGGTATGCTAAATCAAAAATTTGTATCTATATTAATAGATCCTGGTGAAAGTTTAAGTTATATGTCACCTACATTGGTAGAAAGTTGTAAACTAGAAAAAGTTAAACATAAGAAATCTTGGCTAGTTGAATTAACTACAAGAACAAAAAGAAATGTTATTGAAATGGAAAAAGATTGTACATTAAATATGGATGGAATGGAAACCAAGATTGATCTAAACAATTTACCATTAGGATCTTATGATTTCCTCATAGGCATGGATTGGCTGGAAAAACTCTCAATTATTGTAAACTATCGTGACAAGACTTTTAACTATTTAGATGATTTTGAAAAAAGTAGAACAATAAAAGGAATACCACGGGGAGTGTTAGTAAGAAACAAATCTCCACTTCACAATTAAAAATAAACACAAGGAAAGGTTGTGAGATCTATGTTGTGCACATATATAAAAGTGTTGAAAAAATGAATGAAAATTTTCCAATAAAGGGTATAATAATAAGAGAGTTCCAGGATGTGTTCTCGGAAGAAATTCTAGGATTACCTCCAAGACAAGATATAGATTTCACTATAGACTTAGTACCAGGATATGAACTAGTGTCTAAATCCACTTACTGAATGTATACTCCATAGTTGAATGAAATTAATATGAAACTTTAAGAGTTGATAGATAAGAAGTATTTCAGACCCAATGTGTCTCCATGGGGAGCATACGTTTTGTTTGTTAAAAAAAAAGATGGAACTTTCTGACTGTACATTGATTACAAAAAGATTAACAAAATGACAATTAAAAACAAACATCCTTTGCCTCGTATTGATGAATTATTTGATCAAGTCAGAGGATATGATATTTTCTCTAAGATATATTTGTGGTTAGGATACCATTAGGTTAGGATTAAAGAGGAATACATTCATAAAACTACTTTCTGAACTAGATATGGACACTATGAATTTGTAATGGTACCTTTTGGTTTAACAAACACACCTACTACATTTATGTGTTTAATGAACAATGTGTTGAGAAAGTATTTAAACAATTTATTAATTGTGTTCATATATAACATATTGATCTATTCAAAAAACAAAGACAAACATGAAGAATACTTGAAAATGGTCTTCCAAACACTTTGGGAGAATAAACTATATGCAATGTTTAGTAAATGAAAATTTTATCAAGATAAAGTATAGTATTTGGGACATTTATGTAACACCCCTTTCAGTCACTACTCTATAGGTGTTACTACGCGGAATAACAACATTCTCACTAATAATTAATCACATGCATTTAAAACAAGTTAAACAAATTCAACATAGAGTATTCATACGAATTACTACCATAATCAACAATCAGTACTATTTAATATTAGTTCATATACACAACAAAATTCATGATAACATAAGTAGAACAATCATGCAAAACATGATTAAAGCATAATCAAGTACTTATCTTTGAAACAGTGGAAGTTCCACCAACCAAGTGCAAGCCTTCCACGAACCTCCCAGCCTTAGACCGCACTGCTCATCAGCTCAGCAGTGGGTCACCCTTGAGCTGGGACTAAGCTCCACCCCAAGGCAAGGAATCCTAGGCTAGGCTGAGGTTAGAGGTAAAACAACATAGAAATCTAGAAGGAGTCTTCCCAAGATGCCATCTTACGCCCACTACTACCAGACTCTCATTCCCCACATGCTTGTTCCACCCGGGAGTATACACCTTCACAAGAACAGTCCATCGGTGCTAACCTCCCTCTTTGGGTCTCAGCAATAGGTCAGATCAGGAAGTCTCAGAGCCCAAAGCTGGTGCTGGACACTCTCTGGAAGAAACCGCTTCCCAGCAAACTCTCTCACGTGGAGAGAATTGCCCACAGGCCTGACAACCTGCCTCTTCCAACAACAATCACCTCCCTCACCTGGAAAGAGGTCATACACAGGTTCACTCACAACTTTCACTGACCAACAAGCCATTCACAGTCCATCTTTGCGTGGCCACCACAGCCAACCGGAAAAACAAACACGGGCTTCCCAAACATGCTTAGCAATGGTGCAAGGTCTCACAGGGTTGGTTCTCGAGAATGTGTGACAAACAAACCATGCAGGGAATGACACGGGTTCCACAGCTCAAAACGGAGAGGGTGAACTCGACCTCTTCAAAAATGAACATAGGCTTCTTGGCTTTCAGAACAGAGGGTATACACAGATTTTCAGAGCCAAACATAGGCTTTTCAACTCACAAGGAATCACGAGGGTTCTCTGCAGATCTCGGGTCGGTTTTACTGCTCAGAGCCTGTACATGCTCAGGAAGTCTCGGTGGAAAATGGGCGAGGAGACCTCTCACGGATCATCTTGGTCGTTTTATTTGCATGGGTTGGGGCTCAAACTTGTCACCCTGGAAACTGCATGCATTTACCCAGCACGCATCACCTTCCTCATGGTAAGGAACTTAGGATAAAATATAAATGGCACTTGTTCTTTTGGAATAATAATAAAATATTATTCCTAGGCTTAAGCCCCCTAGGCTAAACACTTAGCCCCTTTTCCCACCTTCCAATCCCTAATCCTTTTCCTTCTCTGTGGAAGCTCAGTCCCCCTTCACTCATTCATCGTGGTCGGTCTGCACCTGGCGGTGTTTACAATTTTATTAAATGTTCTGCATACATACAAGTACAAAATTAGGCCCTTGGCCTCCAAACCTTAGGCTCTCTGGCCTAACAATCACATAATCCCACTGGCTTATACAAACTTGGCTCACCAGCCTATAACACATATTTACAATTCATTTCATACATCAGATTTACAACTGGGCTCGGCCTTGGGGACATTAC
>SNQJ01S0044939.1:21597-51021 GCA_010110895.2 Picea sitchensis
CATTTCATACATCAGATTTACAACTGGGCTCGGCCTTGGGGACATTACAATCCCCCTCCCTTAATCTCCGGGCCCGCAACACAGTTGTCGCCCTTCACCATAGTGGCATGTGGTACATTCAGGAGGGTCCACATCACCTTCGGTGACGTCTTCGAGTCCCACCACTCTCACCTGTCTTCTCGACTCACTGGCACATGGTACGCATTCATGTGCCCACGTTCATTCCAAGAAAGGAATCCAACGGTTAGATCCCCTCCTCAGATCAATGACACAGATATTTTCGGCATTTTGGGAGTTCGTGCACCCCACATCTCGAACTTCCATCGGTCGAAATCTCGAAATTTACGGTTTACTCCTCCACTGAATTGGATGGTCAACTACCTTCCTACGATCTACGGTGTAGATTGTTTCAGGATTTCGGGTTTCGTAGGTGTTCACCTCTCCTCACTTCCCATCTCCCAAACGTCGATTTCTTCCTGGACAATTAACGGTCCATATATCTCTTAGATCAATGGTTATGATCCAATCATGAATTCGCATTTCGTGAATTCTCAAAAACTCACCCTTTGACCCTTTCAAGTTATGAGTCAGCGAAAGACTGATCGCCCTCCACACGTTCTTTCTGATGTATGGTCCTGACTAATTCAGAATTTCGTGTATCGCGATTTCCACACTCCTGTGCAACTCCAAAGGGCTTTAAACCCCGCACACACTTCCCAAATCTGACGGTCACGAGCGTTCACCTTCCCTCCCGAACAGATCCTAAGGCTCCAACACTGTTGGTGTGGAGTCCTCTCTTCCTGTGGCCATAGACCACACCGGCTGCGGTTTCACACACCGTTATACCTCTTGCGCTTATAGGCACGGTCAAGTAACTGCTTGACACTCCGGACCATACCAAGGTCCAAAATTGGTCCCTCAGACACAATTTCTCCTCACACTTACGGTCCAATGACCACTCAACTGGCCCATCTAGGCTCAGTTTCAAAACCTTGGCTCTGATACCAAACTGTAACACCCCTTTTAGTCACTACTTTGTAGGTGTTACTACACGGAATAACAACATTCTCACTAATAATTAATCACATGCATTTAAAACAAGTTAAACACATTCAACACAAAGTATTCATATGAATTACTGCCATAATCAACAATCAGTACTATTTAATATTAGTTCATATACACAGTGGAATTAATGATAACATAAGCAACACAGTCATGCAAAACATGATTAAAGCATAATCAGGTACTTATCTTTGAAACAGTGGCAGTTCCACCAACCAAGTGTAGGCCTTCCACGAACCTCCTAGCCTTAGACCGCACTGCTCATCAGCTCAGCAGTGGGTCACCCCGAGCTGGGACTAATCTCCACCCTAAGGAAAGGAATCCTAGGCTAGGCTGAGGTTATAGGGAAAACAACACAGAAATCTGGAAGGATTCTTCCCAAGATGTCATCTTACACCCACTACTACTAGACTCTCATTCCCCACATGCCTGTTTTGCCCGGGAGTATAAACCTTCACAAGAACAGTCCATCGGTTCTAACCTCCCTCTCTGGGTCTCAGCAACAGGACGGATCAGGAAGTCTCAGAGTCTGAAGCTGGTGCTGGACACTCTCTGGAAGAAATTGCTTCCCAACAAACTCTCTCACCTAGAGAGAATTTCCCACAGGCCTGACAACCTGCCTCTTCCAACAATAGTCACCTACCTCACCTGGAAAGAGGTCATACACAGGTTCACTCACAACTTTCATTGGCCAACAAGCCATGCAGATTCCATCTTTGCGTGGCCACCACAACCAACCAAAAAAACAAACACGGGCTTCCCAAACATGCTTAGCAATCGCGCAAGGTCTCACAGGGTTGGTCCTCGTGAATGTGTGACAAACAAACCATGCAGGGAATGACACGGGTTCCATGGCTCAAAACGGAGAGGGTGAACCCATCCTCTTAAAAAATGAACGCAGGCTTCTTGGCTTTCAGAACAGAGGGTATACACGGATTTTCAGATCCAAACATAGGCTTTTCGGCTCACAAGGAAGCACGAGGGTTCTCTGTAGAGCTCGGGTCGGTCGTACTGCTCAAAGCCCATACACACTTAGGAAATCTTGGTGGAAAATGCATGAGGAGACCTCTCACGGCTCATCTTGGCTGTTTTATTTGCATGGGTTGGGGTTGACACTTGTCGCCCTAGAAACTGCATGCATTTACCCAGCACGCATCACCTTCCTCATGGTTAGGAACTTAGGATAAAATATAAATGGCACATGTTCTTTTGGAATAATAATTAAATATTATTCCCAAGCTTAAGCCCCCTAGGCTAAACACTTATCCCCTTTTCCCACCTTCCATTCCCTAATCCCTTGCCTTCTCTGTGGAAGCTCAGTCTGCCTTACCTCATTCATCGTGGTCGGTCTGCACCTGGCGGTGTTTACAATTTTATTAAATTTTATGCATACATACAAGTACAAAATTAGGCCCTTGGCCTCCAACCCTTAGGCTCTCTGGCCTAACAATCACATAAGCCCACCGGCTTATACAAACTTGGCTCACCAGCCTATAACACATATTTACAATTCATTTCCTACATCAGATTTACAACTGGGCTAGGCCTTGGGGACATTACAATTTAATTTTAGGTGAAGGGATCTCAGTTGATATAGTGATCCATATGGATGTCGGTGGCCTCCCTCCTATTCCCACTGGTTCATTGTGGTATTTGTTTCCTAGTTTTCAGGTCCCTAACTTCTAGGGCTGTTTTGAAGCCCTAAACATCATTTTTAGGGATTGTCACAATAAAATAGTGGACAAAGTCAAAGTCTGGTGACAAAATGTGTAGTCATCAGATATTCTTTTCCTATGGGCTATCTTGCACCTAAAACGAATATCGTATGAAAAAGTTACGACCCCGAGAAGTTGATGTACTAGCTTACCCCAACGGGGCCCACATGACTTTTAGTGCTTCATCTCCTAGGGTTAGGTTTTTGGATTTATAGGTTTTTGGAAATCATGCTTATTTAAAAAAGGCTTTTAGAGCCTCATTGTACTCATCTTATTATGAATGAGCACAACCGTCAGATCTCTTTTCAGAGACAAGTCATTTCCATTCCAACAAGCTTGTTTTCCGCTGCATTTTATAGTTTCATCTTATTTCCTTATTGAATAGAAACCAGTTTTATTGTATCTTTGTTATTATTTGTTAAGCATATTTTAATAATAATATGTATTCATTTCATTCTTATCATAAAATCTGGATCATCTAGAAAAGTTTAAGGCCATCCTAGACTGGCCAGTGCCAAAGGATGTGTTAGATGTCCGATCCTATTGGTGCAAAATTGTCAGGCCAGGGTCCTCTTCAGGTAACCAAAAAAAGGGTATTGATTTAGTCTACTGCATTGGAATTTTCATCTTACCTAAATCTCGACCGAGACATGAGAATTAGGGAAGGGTAAGAATAATTCTTATTCATATCTACAAGTTATAAATATTACTACCATTCTTTATGCAAGATAAATTAACCCTATCAGAGTCTTTAACACCTCATAACCCAAGAAAAAAGAACAAAGTTGTGCAGAACATCATAAATAAATATAGAAGCATCATGCATAATAGACAAAACATAATATCATTTTATGGACACAAAAATCATCATAGACAGGGGTCTTCTTTTAAAATTTGATCTCCATCATCCTTCTATTATACCATAGGTCTTAATCAAAATATATGCACAACTTATATCATTTATATACAAATTCATACTAGAGAGGACCAACCAATACATCTGAAAACAATACCATACCATAGCGTATTCTCTCTAGTCCCTTCCCCTTACTACCTCTACAGTAATACAAGACTAGTTCTCCTTACATTCTGCATCTCGCTCAAAAACTAGTTCTTACTACTCTACTCTCATTTTCCAACCTGATTGCAATAAAATCATTTCTTGTTGATTGAGAACCCACAATATCTCTTATTTTCTTGATTATGTTTCAACTTCTCCTTCCAAAATTGATTATACATTGGCCTCCAACCATTTACTATTCCAACACCTTTCTGTTGTGCACTCTTTCACTTATCCTTATTTTCCTTCCTTTTATTGGTTATCTAACTCTGTGGTATCTTGTGAAACTTCTATTCATCAAAATGAAGGGCCCAATAGGCCCCAACCACAATCCTTGACTCACCCTGAGTTAAGTCTTTAGTTCTTTCATGGTATCTCATTTGACGTACGATCCTTCTGTGGATTTGATTTCTTCTTCCACCTTGCTTCCATCCTTGACACAATATTTTTCTTCCTTGGATCCTTCAAATAGAGGGCCCAACCATGGAACTAGTTCCAGGGATTTCTCACTGATCTTCTAAAAATGTTCAATTTTGTCTTGCCATTTCCTCGGAAGCAATGAGGCTTCTACTACAAAATGTTGATTTGCATTGGTGTTGAACGCCTTTGGATTTGATGCAATAATAACATTCCATTCTTCATCCACTTGTGTCTTCACCTGGTGCATTTGTAGGTATGTAGTTTGAACTAATAGCAAAAAGGCTCTTGGTTCCATTTTGGCCACTATTTGAGCTTTAAATAGGGCATTCAAAGTATTTTCATCTTGTTGGATTTCCTCAAATTTTTCTTACTGTTCCAAAGGATATTGTGATTTGGAAGCTTCTTCATTAAGGGTTTGTATTTTCATTCGCAATACTTATAGTGCTTGGTTGCACCAATTTATTACACCCATACAATAATTGACTTCATTTAATATGGTAGTGCACTTATGCAACACATCTCTGGCATCGTTTCCTTCCAGGACAACCCTTTCCAACTGTTGTTGGAGTTCTCTGGGTTGTACCTCAATCTTCAAATTCATTCCCTCCAACTTATCTTAGAGTTCCTCTGCTCGGTCTTCCAACACCTCCCATGCTTCCTGGACTAATTCAAGTTGTTTCTTTATCTCTTCAGTTTCATTTTACTCTAGAAAATGAGGTGTTTCTTTCCTAAAAGTCAGTTAGACCTCTATTAATGTTTCCTTCATTTTCTCCATTTTTTTCTCTACATGGAGTTTTAAATACTACTCATGCATCCATTTTGTTTGTTCCATAATCCCTTCGTGTCTTCAAAATTAAGCTTTCTTTTCGACTTGTTGAATTTTTTGCTCCATGTGATCAGTAGAGGTTCTGATCAAGCCTACTAGATGAAGTGTCGACAACTGAGATAGCTCACTAAATGTGATTGTAGCTTCCCGTGGAAGTCTACATTGAAGTGGAAGCCCACTGGCCATGGATTTATATTAGGGTGTCTCAACCTCTTCTTATCCTTTGGATGGTCCCCGCATCTACTGGGATATTTTTTTCTTCTGGGACATTGGAAGTAAAGGGATAACTTATGTTTGCACTAGGAAGAGCTGTAACATTTTTGAGAACTTTTGCAGATCCTGGAGTACTAGATCTAACTGCTCTTTCAATGATGTTTTTCTATGTCCTAAATTAGTCTCCTGTGGTGCTTGAGACTCCAGCTTTTGTTGAGTTGTTTTTCTTTTTATGAGTGGAACGTTTGGGTTCTCATTCCAAACCTGTGAAACCTCAATGAGAATATTTGGTCTTGGAGATTGAGAACCCAGGAGTGGGACGTGTGTGAATTGGGTGAGTTCTGGAATTGTTTACTGTTGGATCTCCTTAAAGGGAAGCCTAACTAAAGTAGGAACAATTGGAATATTTTATTGGCTCGACATGACAACAAATGATAGGAGAAGATCTCCAAGGTTCCCAAGGTTCTCTGGGATGTCTAGCTGCATGGCTTCTGGTGATTTGGGTGGCAGTGGGACTATGGTATCCTTATATGGTGGTGGTGGGTCTTGCTTGACTATTATAGTGGAATATGTATTGGGGTCTGACTCGGGGTCATTAATGATATGAATAAAATTATTGGAATCATGAGTATCTTATCGGGTACGAGGTAGAAAAATCAATAAGGGATGAGGGTTTATGACTTTGGTTGGGTTGACTGTAAGGGAAACATTAGCTCTAGGATTATTAGTATGAACCTCACCTATAAAGGAAACATCTAGGATGCCATTGATGGTCTTACTTGAGAGTACCTCCTCATATAGAATCTTGGGGCATTCTGGTAAGGTCCTTTTGGGCTGTTGGAGTTAGTTTTCTTCCTCTTCTTCTGAGTCTGATGGTGTTGGAGACTTCGGAGGAAACTCTACTTTGTGCAAATTGGATCTGACTTCCTCTGTCAAACTCTTCTTCTTCAATAACTCTAGTGGAAAAAGGTAATGCATTCTCTACTTGTGCAGGTTTAGTTTAACTCTTAGCTATGACATGACCTCTTTTTCCAATATTTATTTGTCCAGATAGAATGGTAATGGCCTCGTGTGGAAATTGGAGGGCTTCGCATGTCGTTTCTAGAAAAAAGTGTGGTGGCGATTCAAAGCGAATGAGATATTCATTTTTTTCAGGTTCAGTAGTATCTGTGGTATATGCATCCATTGGGAGGCATCAATCATATGAGTGTACCACTTTAGGTACATAGCATTATTAAATTCCATATTCTTAGAATACGACCTTACATGCCAAGGTTCAAACATCTTTGTGAGGCTCCCTTTTATCAACAAGTGCCAGTTGTCTACCTATGAGTTGCTGCCACTTCAACATTATGAAGGATAGAAGCAAATATCCATCTGTGAAGGTGCCTCCCTTATCCTAAACTTCCTCACAAGCAATCAGGAACTCCTCAAACAGGTAACTAAACCAATTAAAGACTACACTGTGCAGAAATATGCTACTAACAAGGAATCCAATGTGCATTATCCCTTGAAGTATGAGCGCATGACCTTGTTGGCAATTACATAGTAGTCCATTCTCACCATTTCTTGGATAATTGGGTCAATTTTCACTGTACAACCCACACATTGGGTATGGAAACACTCATACAAGATAATTTCACCCTTCTTTTTACTGTTCTTTCTCGGATGTTGGAATCCTTTCGATACATCCTCACCTTCCAATGATAGTCCTGTGAGTTGATGGATATCCTCAATGTGGATGGGATATATCCTATCAAGCCATAAACTCCTATCATGAACTCTTGTTATCTGGAACTAGGTGCATTGCACAACTTCACCAGTGGTCCCAAAAACTGGTAGATCCTGGAGGTTCATGATAGTGGAGTTGAACAGGTTAAGAAAGTCATTATTTGGGATAAATTGCACCTCCTCTCTTAGCTCAAAACCCATCTCCAAGAAGACATCAATGTTCATCTGTGGGAATAACATTGTATCGATTAGATCGAGTTCAAGGAGTTTTTTTTTCTCGACCTTACCTTTGACATCACCTAACACCTCAATTATAGGATCATAGGTGTTATCGGAAAAATCAGTAAGTGTGGACACAAACTGATCTCCCTAGTTTCACCCCGAAACTAGAACAAAACAAGACAAAATATAAAACTTTCCCTAAGTTTTAATTATTAAGCATACTAACTAACAAGAGATAAATGACATACCTTTTAAATATCGCTTGTCCTCGCTAGTGTCATCCTCTCCCCATTCCAAGGCTTATGATATGTTGAACCTATAAAAAAACACAAGCAAACCGAAGTGAAACCAACAATGTATACTTAACCAAACCTGTGTATGTGATCAAAGAGTCATATAATAAAATAAGAACAATTTTATGGGAAATAAATATATTACTATATTAGAAATATGAAAAGGAGAATACAACTAATGACTTGATGTTTTAGGGTCCCTTCCAACAGTTCCTTGCTTCCCACACACTTCTGCTCCATGGATTATGGGACTATAGATTTGAAAATCACTCACAATATCAACTTGGATAAGTGAAACTCAAAGCCAACTTAGGTTCAAACACTCCAAAATTTTGGCTAGACTAATATCTCATTAGCTATTCTCAAAATATCTTCACACCAACTAACCAAGATCAAGGATTCTAACTCCAAGCTAGCTAATACCCAAGACTCAAGAACTCCAAAAACTAGCTTTCCCATGAGAAATCCTCTCCTTTTATAAGATGAAAAGGATAGGGTAAGGAGGTTAGGATAGTCCCACTAGATTAGGGATGTGACTCAAATCCAAACCGATCTAAGGCCACCTCACCCTCGAAGCTTATATTATAGAAACGTCGAGAAGATGCTATTTTTATTCGTACAGATTATCATCAAACCCTTATTACTAAGCAAACTATGACAATGTCACAGGTCACTGTGGTGTAGCCTACGTCGATCCTAGACCATCGCATCGTTAACACTGAGCAAGGTGTGATGATCCCTGTTTATAAGGTTTTGCACAAAGAAAAAGATAATTTCATCTCTCTAGGAAAATGTGTCTTCATTCTTATTTAGGGATTAAGGCCATTGATCCTTATAAAGACAAAGGATAGGTGTACATCATTAATAGTCATAGGGGTGACTAAATTAATGTGTAATAGTAGGGATCATATGGGACTGCTTCTTTCGAGAATGAGATTTTTCCTCCCGCTATTCTCGACATTTTCGATATGGATCTCTATTAAACACAATGAATCGGGGGGCAGGGATGTAGTTGGGGATCAAGAGATTTCTCAAAATGTACCAAGGTGTGGGAAACTCAAGAATAGAGGGAAACTAAGTTAACAGTGTGTCATTCTCACTAAGCTTGCAAGATATTATAGATGATGTAATGGGATAAACTAGTAATTGGTCATAAATTAGTGAGTGATTAAGCCAACAGTGCAATCTATGGTGCATACATCTGACAGGAATGATAACGGGGTAAATCTCTGAACGAATCCCAACTTTAATGGATGTACTGAACAACACCTGGCCGACGTGAGAGACTTACCATTTTAATGGTTGATAATTGTGGTAATAATATCAACATAATATACATGTACATGGAATTTTAAGACTTGATGGGACATTCTGACAATTTTTGGCAGTTAACCTAAGGGTTACAACTAGACATGATGTAATTAATGCTTAGTCATTAATAAATTTCAGATTCGATCCCCCCCCCCCCACCACAATGATTTTCCGATGAATTTATGTGCATGATTGAGTGGATCGATGACTCATCTAACAATGCACTACTAAGTAAGAATGTCTAAAAATATCCAATCTATTCAACTGAGAAATATATGTCGTGGCGCCACTTAGCACACTCCGATGTGATTACAACTAAAAAAAATTAAAACAGATAATCAAAATCGAACTACTATACAAGATCCTTTGGACTGGAGAAATTGTCCCTCTCTCAAGTGTGGGAAATGTAGGGATTCAGGTGTGTTCCATTCACCCACCCTGGTTGGAGCATACCATCCAGTTGTGTTAGCTTGACTGCACGAGACTATCAAATTTCAACAACTCGAAATGGACATAACCAATGCATGCACAACTTACCTGAATGTTTCTGATAATGACTGTCATAGAGGAGTACCTTATCCCCTTGTGAAAACCTCTTGGACTTAATGTGTCTGTCATGCCAAGATTTATTCCTATATTTTTCCACTGACTGATGAAAATAAACCAAGAATCTGGATTCTCTAGGTTCTTGCAAGTCTGCAATCCTTTGCACAACTGATTCATCATCTGTCACATGTGTATCTTGTGCTATATAGAGGCTAGCAGTGATACATTCTACAGGTACAACAACTTCCTTACCATAGACCAACTGAAATTGGGTATACTCGTACAACTTCATTGTAGTCGTCCTATAATCCCATAAGACTATTGGAACTCTATCATCCCATTCCTCCCTATTTTCACAACACACATTTGTTAGTGCGCTTTCCAGAATTTCATTGAATTCCTCCACAGTTCCATTATGGTGTTGGATGAGAATTTTTTTCGTCAATGTTGTGATTGTGTTGCTAATGAAGTGACTACCTTGATCACTGTTCAGGATTTGAGGACATCCAATGATGTTCTCAAATATGAATCTAGCAGTTGTATATGTTGAACAGTCCTGAACTGCCTCTTCTTTAGCCCACCGAGTGAGATAGTTTGTTGCGATGAGGATATATATGGCCTTTGAATTCCTGGTGGGCGGATTAGTTGTTCCAACAAAGTCAACAACCCACTTCTCAAAGGCCTACAGTTCTCTAACCAACTAAAGAGGTAATTCATCTTTGCGTGATGGCTTCCCTACTTGTTGAAAAATGTTGCAAGATCTAGCATACGATTTAGCATCCTTGAATAACATTGGCCACCATAATCCATATTGAAGTACCTTATGTGTTGTATCTTTCCTCCAACATGTCCTCCTTCAACTCCAATATGGAATTCCCACATGATATCTTTCCTTTCATGGGTTAGGACACACCTTATAAGAATGATATATATTCCCATATTATAGAGTAGGCCCGCAATTAGTTAGTAGTCTATTTCTCAGACCATGAGGTGTCGTTTCTGGGTTACGTAAAAAATTTATGGGAAGGTCCCTGAGATGAGGAAGGAAAAAATGTATTCAATACAGTATGGGATGTCTTCAATCCATAACAATTTTGCATCAAGGAGTTGATCGTCCACTTCTCCTCCACTTTCCCCTGATTATAGTCTTGATAGGTGATCCATACCTACATTACATCTTCCAGGATTGAAAATTACCTTGAAATAAAACTCTTGAAATAGTAAGAGCCACCTAAAAACCCCTCCCTTAAGGACCGATGTATTAACTAGGTACTTCAATGCAGAATGATCAATAAAAAACTTAAAATGAGAGCCTAGTAAATAGTGTCTAGTTTTTTGAAGTGCATAAATCATACCTAAACCTTCCCTTTCAGTTTTTGTGTAGTTGTGTTCATCTTGATAAGTTTTCTGCTAGCGAAGTATATAGGGTGGTCCATATTACCCTCTCTTATTTGCACTAAAATGGCTCGCATGGTGATCCCTGATGCGCCCACATGTACATGGAATTCAATCTCCTAGTTGGGGTATATAAGAATGGGTGTAGTACTGATTTTTTCCTTGATGATATCAGATTCCTTGTCACATTCAACTGTCCACCTAAATTCTTTAGACTTCTTCAGTAGTTTTTCCAATGGTGTGGTGATACTTGCATATCTTCTGATGAACCTACGATAGTATCCTGTATGTCCAAGTGTAGAGAGAAATTGTTTATCACTTGTAGGTGGTGGAATGTTTAGGATAACCACAACTTTAGTTGGGTCCACCAAGAATCCTTCCTAACAAACAATGTGGCCTCGAATATTGTCATGTTGTATGCATAAAATACACTTCCTCAGATTCATAGATATCTGCAATTACCGACATCTATAAAACATCAATCATAGTAGCCCTACATGCTCCTTGATCAAAATATATACAATCCAGTCTATTAATATTGTAACTAAAAATAATATCCTACTTATTATTGAGTTATTATCTTATAGAACAATCCCCTTTTGTGGATTAATCAAGTCGGGATTTGTATAAGACCAAATCTCCTTTTGTGGATTGGTCAAACCCTAATTATATGTTGATAATTGAGAAGTCGTCCCCCCAGGCCTAATTAAAGTTGTTTTAACCAATAAGTGAAGAATTCAACCCTTCTTGATGAATATTTTGATTAAGATTGGTTGTCATTGATGTCAACCCTTGAAGAAAGCCTGGTAGCACAAAGGTTTGGATAATGGACCCAAGTTTGTTTGATATAAAGATGACTCATTATTGTATTGTCATGGTTGATAATAAGTACAAATGGTTGAACTCCAAAGTGGTCCCCTTATGGTGAAAGCCCTCATGGGAAGATGCTTTGCAGATTGAGTTATCCTAGAAGTATGGTTAGAGAACCCAAGCTTAATTCTGGCATAATGAGATGTCAGTCAGTGAATTTGTCAGTGAAACTATCCTATATGGATAGTGTTTGTCATGCCATTTCTGGTGGTATGTGGAATGTCACATAACTCCTCACAGTTAAAGATTTATGTCCATATGAAGTTGAATAACCCTCATGAGTCATATAGAATCCCCCAAAAGTCAAGTTTTTGCAAAAGAAATTATTTAAATAACAAAGTGTATGGAGAAATACCTAAAATAAGGAAAGTGTAATGCTACATGAAAATATAAATAAGAGTCAAATCTCTCTCATTTAATCACACTTGAATATCATTGAATATTTATTTTTGTGAAAGTTTATTTGGGCAGGTATTATTGATAGAGAAAATTTGCAGCAAAAAAAGTGTGGCAGGAAAAATGTGGCAGAAAATGTGTGACAGAAAAATTGATGTAGAAAAATCGTGGTAGAAAAATCGTGGTAGAAAAAGTGTGGCAGAAAAAGTGCGGCAGAAAAGTTGTGGAAGAAAAAGTGCGGCAGAAAAAGTGCGGAAGAAAAAGTACGGAAGAAAAAGTGTGGCAGAAAAATCATGGCAGAAAAATCACAGCAGAAAAAGTGCAGTAGAAAAAATGCGACAGAAAAATCGCGACAGAAAATGTGCGACAGAAAAATCGCGGCAGCATGGTTAGGGTATATTTATGAGAGATATGGCACATCTTGTTTGAGGTATGTTTTGTGAGCTAGGGTTTAGATCTTGATATGGTATTGGACATTCAATATTGCTTCATATAGCATATTTGTTGAGGGATACAATTGGTATTTTGTTGTTGGTATTTGGCATATGAGTATTGGTCTTTTGGTTGTTATGTGTTGTTGAAGTTGTTGTTTTAGCTTGAGGTTACATAATAGTGAGGTTGTGGCACATGTTTTGATGTAAGGTTTTATGGTATTTTTCTTATGGATAGAGTGATGAACTGTTAGATAAATTTTGATGGTTATATTGGTGTATGGCTTTGGTATATGGTTCAGGTACATGTTGGGTACATGGTTCAGACAAGTAGTTGATGAGTTGGCACATACATGAGGTGTATAGTTGATGACTTGGCACATACATGAGGTGTATAGTTGATGATGTTGGTACATCTTTATGAGTCAAGGTTGATGCATGGTTGATGCATGGTACATGTTGGTTCAATTTATCGGTACAAGTTCTTTGGTGCAAGTTAATTGGTACAGGTTGTTACAGGTTATTGGTACAGGTTGACAGTGGTAGTGGTTGATTCAATGACAATGACATGTTGTATACATTTGGAATTTATATTTCAGGGATGTTAGACAGGGAAAGGATAGGTGGTTGTATTCACCTTCCGGTTGTAGCCAAATAAATTAGGGGGTTGTAGCCTCCCTCTAGTTGTAGCCAGAGAATTGGAGTTGGAGCTTCCCTCGGGTTATATGTTGAGAAACTAGGGGGTTGGAGCCTCCTTCCAGTTATAGATGGAAAACAAAGGAAGTTGGTGCTTCCAATGAATGTAATTCTTCAAGACATATAAGAAAAATATTTTTGTGGTTTTCTCTTGCTTTGGGTTTCCACGTAAAAACACTAGTGTACTGTGTATTTGTATGATTTATCATTTTTTCATTGTTTATTTACTCTACAATTATTGGATGATAATGATACATTGATATAACACTAGCATTATATGGTTGAAAAGGATTAAATTTCTCTATTATTGATTCACCCCCCCTCTCAGTAATCCAACAATTGGAATCAGAGTAGGTTCCTTCAGAAATTAGTTTAACCACTGAAAGGAAGATCATGGAGAGAAACAACTTGTATAAAAATGGAATACCACAGTTTGATGGACAAAAGTATGCATTTTGGATCATAAGGATGAAGACATATATACAGCCACATGGATTTGTAATTTGGCAAACAATTGTAGATGGATACAAAGTACCGATAGTTCCTCCAACAAATGACAAAGCAGTGAAACTCAGTTAGAATAATTCCAAAGCAACAAATGCACTTTTGAATGGTCTTGGTGAAACAATATTCACCAAAGTTGCACATTTTAAATATGCTAAAGAGATTTGGGACAAAATTTGAAATATTTATGAAGGAGATTCAAAAGTCAAAGCAACAAAGATTCAATATTACAGAGGTCAATTCGAACAACTTAAGATAAAGGAAGATCAGAATATTGCATCTTACTTGTTATGAGTTGATGAAGTAGTAAATGCAATCATAGGATTGGGAGAAGAAAGCAAAGAATCTGTAATTGTTCAAAAGGTACTAAGATCTCTTCCTATGAGATTTGACACTAAGATATCAAAACTAGAAGAAAGAGCAGTTATGAACTCAATAAGCATGGATGAATTACATGGAATCTTCACAGCATATGAAATGAGAACTAAACAGGAAAATCCAGATACAAAAGAAGGAACCTTCAAATCATCCAAAAATTCAAAGGAAAAAGAAAAATAACTTAGCAACAATAGTGACATCTCGGAATATGATGAAGAAGTGGCCAACTTTGTCAAAAGATTGAACAAGGGAACCAACGACAGATATAAAGGTAAGATTCCTTTGATTTTTTTTATTTGTGATGGTATTGATCATTTTCCTAACAAATTTCCTCATAAGAAAAATATAAATGATGAAGGTTACTTAAATAGAAAACAAACATATAAAGGAAAAAGAACCACTAAGAAAGTTTTCAAGAAAAGCTTATGCACCAAAGAAGACATCTCATCATCAGATGAAGATGAAGTCAATGACAGTGAGATAGAAATAGTTATATTCATGGCAGTAGAAGACTCTGATAAATAAGACTCTGAATAAGAATATGAAGAAGTCGAATAAAAATATGAAGAGGCAGAAGTTGTCTACCGAAAATAATTGATGTGTGCCATAGAATTTATCAGAAGAGAAAACAAGAACAAAAAAAAACTACAAGAGGAACTAGACAAGAAAGAAGACACTCAAGAACTAGAACAAATGATCACAAATTTGAAGGTTCAAATAGAAGAATATAAAAGAATTGAAGAAACACTCAAATAACAGCTAGAAGAAAAAGACAGGATCATTGGAAATTTGGAAGCAGAGATTGTCACATTAAGAAAGGATATTCAAAAGAAAATTATGTAGAACAAATCGAAAGTTTTGGATTACATTATTAGTAGTCAAAAATATCATCATGACAAGTCCAGACTTGGATACAATCAGACAGAAAAGGGATCAAGCTGCAAAACAACAAAGAAAGAAACATATCCAAAAAGCTATGCAGAAACAATCAAAGGGGATAGGAATATCTACAAGGAAGATTATAGGGACACTCCTCCACCGAGAAGACTCAGATTTTAGAATCACCAACCGATAGATAGACCTCGGGAAGAAGAAGAATTCATAAGATTACCTCCTTTTAGAAGATCTTAAACTCCTAGGTATCAAACTATCTTTTTTGGTTTATTTTATGCATGTAATAATTTTGTACATAAAGATTTGAATTGTAGAGCTAATAGGAAAATAAACAACTTTGAAAGTCATACACAAAAGGGTTATCCAAGAAGGCCTAGTGAAACATATAGAATAAGTTACAATAGGTTTGAATCCTTGAGCATTGAAGTGGAATGTTACAAATGTAACAACTTTGGACACATGGCCAAAGTTTGTAGAATGACGGTCCCTCCTAGAGAACAACAATAGAATAACAACAGTCACAGTCAAGAACCTCAGAAAAGGGCATGGATAAGAAAGAAAAATCAGTATAGAAATGAAGAATGCGCACTCTCTCTACAAGCTAAGAAGAAGAAACGTGTTTGGTATGCTGACAGTCGCTATTCAAAACACACGATAGGTGATAGACACAGGTTTCTTACTTTAAGAAAGGAAATATATGGATCAGTCTTGTTGGCCCTTGACCAAGTTTTGAGGAATACTTGGTCATATTTGACCATTTTCGGTACTCTGACATCCATTCGGAGAAGGAGCACATGGAGAAGAGGAGATCACAGGATCTCTGCCCCTTTTTAGGGAATTTTGGGCTTTTTGGGAATATTGTAATGGGAAAGGGATATCAGCCCTTATTTAGGCCTTTTGTATGTATAAATAGAAGGGTAGGAGATGTGTATAAAAAATGGGGTGTGTGATGTAAATTGGATGGCTTAGTGCATAAAGTAGATCTATGTGATCAGACGTTTGTGTGACTGTAAGAGATCTGTGCCTACTATAAGTATTGTAAGTTCTAAGTGCACGGGTTAAGGGAGGACTTAGTGCTTGGATATTCCCGGGGAAAGAGGATCTAGAGAGATGCACCGATCTCTTGTCCTAGGTGGGGTAGGATCTTGAAGTCTTTGTGTTGTAAATTGGTTTACAGAAGATAATAATAGAAGAAGACTTTGTGGATGTAGCCCCAAGGTGGGGGTGAACCACGGTAACTCTGTGTATTGTGCTGATGTGTTTTTCTTGCTAAGTGCTCGGATATGTTTAGATAGATCTATTGATGCTTTATGATTATGAGATATGAATGCATGCTAGATATGATACATAAGATGTTAAATGATTAATCTATTAAGTATAACCTGTTTATCATTACTAAGTGCTAGATCTGAGTAATTATTGCGATGCTCTATGCTTTCTGCGAAGTGTATTAATGAATGTATGTTAAGGAATAAATAATGCTAAGTGCATTGTAAGCAAGATAATCAAAGATATGTGTCCTAGCTAAGGTTGCATACATCTGAGTCTTGCAACCACCCCTGCCTCTACCTCGGGTGAGACTTCATCTACTTCCCAGGTGTTGCTGAAAGGGCTGATAGTTAGGGTTTTGTTGGTGCGCTCTTGAGAGTTGAACCCTGAGTCTACCCCTATGCCAACAAATGGTTCTGTTGCCAGTACCTGAAACTGTGATTGTTGGGAACTGAAGAAGAAGAAGCCTTGTGCAAAATAATCTCTATTCGTAGATCTATTGCCCTAGTGTCCAGTGTTCTGTTTGACCTATGAATCTTTGTGCCAAGAAAGAGAGGTCAGATCTGAAGAAAATAGGTCAGATCTGAAGAAAGAGAGGTTAGATCTGAAGAAAAGAGCTCAGATCTAAAGAAAAGAAGTCAGATCTACGAAGAAAGAGGTCAGATCTGCAAGAAAAAGGTAAGATATGTAAGCTCTGTGCTTTGATAAAGGTAAGAATAGTTAAAAGTCTTAGATCTTGAAACTTTATGCTCTATAGAAGTAAGATAAGTGAATTTTTTTGTTTCTAAAGCATGGATCTAGGTATGTTTGATAGATTTTGTCCTATAGATAAAAGAAAGTTTGATATGAATAGATCTGATAAGTATAGTGATAGATATGTTATACCTATGCATCGAAAGAATGTTTGGAATAACAAGTGGATGCAGGATCCTAGAAAGAGTTTTTTGTAGGCGAGTCACCATGATCCTAGTGCGTAGTACAGAAGGAGTTGGGGAACATCTAAACAAAAAAGAGGATTAACCCTCTGTTATAGTTGCAGAAGACCGGGACATCTTTCTAAGAAATGCCCTAGGAGAATACCTAGTTGCCTCTATTGTAAGGCTATGGACCATGAAGTATTGGATTGCCCTAGAATGATTGTTAGGCTTAAGAAGCTAAATATGGAGCAAGCAAACCTTGAAGGAGATCAAGAGACCAACATTATAGCAGAAACCTAGAAAGAATCAGAAAAGATATTGCTACATATGAAAGATACCTTGAATGACCACCGACATGTTAGGCTATCAGAGATATTCAAAGAAAAGGAGTAAATCGAATCAAGAATATGAGACTTTGAAATTGAATGTACTGTTGATGAAGAAACACAAGTGAACATTATGCCAGAAAGAACTTGGGAAGCTATGGGAAAGCCTTCCATGATCCCTTCCCTATGAGGAAAAAGTTTCTTCAGAGGAAAGATAGTAAACCTATGTGGAAGGCTTGCCCGGATACCTATGACTGTCAATGGAACTTTGATAGAGGAAGAATTTGAGATAATTAAATTTGTTGAAGACAACGCTCTGTTTATCGTGCTCATAGGGAAACCTTGGATTGATAGAGAACAAGCCAGACGAAAAGAAGAAGAACAAGTTTTGGAATAGAAGAAGAAAGAGTTAAAAGACTTTATGACCAGAAGGATCGCGCAATTGATTGAAGAACAGAAGAGAAAATCACAGATATTCAATATTAGCAACTCCGATGTTGAAGCTAAGAGAACACTTGAGGATCCATAGAACATAGAGTTACCTATTTTTGATACAGAATAAGTATTATCAAGGAACCCTAGGAAAGACTTTCAACAGTGCAAAGTAACTAAGACCACAGAAGATAAACATCAGAATGGTAAAAGAACTACTGAGACAAAGCTCACGGGGAAGAAGGCTAGGAAGTTAAGAAAGAAAAGGGCTAATACTGTAAGGTTACAAGAGGTTCTAGAGGACACTTTGCAGCAAGAGGAATTGCATAATTGGAGCTTCATCGAGATATCAGGACAACGACATAGAATACTTCACCATGATGAAGCAATATAGTTATTGGAACCGATATACCCGTTCGACCACCGCTCTGAACAGATCGAAAAGCAGTTATGGGTTACCACTAGACAATTGGATAACACCAGAATGGATAGAATGGAGTTAATGCAAGATTCGTATACATTTCAAGTAGTCTGTTGCAGAGTTACTTACTCATTCCATCGCACCATGCCCAGAAGACACTTTTCCCAATTGAGAACTTGAGCTTACAGAATACCCGTGTTATGAAACAATGATTACTTCAATTTTATTCTCTATCTGATTACGATACCGACAGTCCATTAACAACATGAGACAGTGATCCCAAGCTTACATGTCTGAAAGAATTGGTGAGAGAAGTACTTGCTAGCTTAAGGACAGAAAGAGTCATGTCGAAAAGAGGGATGTCCATTGGAGTCCAAGCCTCGTCGTCAAGAGGTGTGGTAGTCTCCCCATCGAATGCTTGAGCTGGAACATCTCGAGTCGATGCAGAATTGAGAACTAAGCATAGGGACGACACAACCAACGTGAATTTAGTGCCAACCATCCTAATAGCTTACATTACCCCTCTAAGTGGTGATATTAACAGGGAAAGTGTCCCTAGAGACTTTGAATACACCCTAGTCCTTGCATATCTACCAAAAGGAGTTCGCACCTACCGCGCAGATCAAGACAAGGTTACAGTGTTGAAGTTTTGTGACTTCAACCTGGGAGATCGTAAAGCCTACAACATTCTCGCATCATCTAAGTAGTTAACAAGGACTAAGGGTCAGAAATCGAAGATTATCCCTCAGCAATGGATAATGAACCTTGCGCAGTCTACTCTGCTGAATGTTATGAAAATACCGCACTTCGGTAGACATCAAGAGGTGACTTCTTGTGTGAAATTGTTGCTAGCAAGTTCCACGGAGGATACCTATGGTTCAACTGTCGCATAACTGTTGATATAGTGTTGATCAATAGGATTATTGGGCTTATCATGCAGGTCCCTAATCCCCATGAGTACTACCCTGGAAATACCACGGACTGCACTCTTTCACAAAAGATTAAAGAGGCTTATGGAAGTGTTGAAAAAGGCACGCAAGGTTACAAGGTAGCCTCTATCGAGAGTGGTGCAGTGTGCCTCGCATGTCATCTAGTATCAGGGAAGATGGTATGTAAGAATAGACCTACAAAAGTATCCATCTTTGTAGTTGACCCCGCAGGGAAGTGCACAGAGGGACTACAAATGAATTGCGCAAAATATTTGGTCAATCAGCTAGAAATTGACTGTAGAGAATCCCAGGACTAGGGGCATGAATTCCACTTTAGCTAGTTTCTAATATTGATCACCTTTGTTGCATGGGAGCTACCAGAAGGCGCAACCTTCCCTGACCTCGACCCATTCGAACCATTAGCTGCGAAGTTTAGTACCTTATGGTACTCGATGGACATGAGCAAGTAGTAAAAATCAAATGCCATTTTTCACAGATACTATAACCAATTGAAAGCATCCATAGGGGGTGAACCTCACATAACCCCGAAAACTTTACAAAGGTTCTAACCTTTGATAAAGTTTATCATAGATCGCCACTTTATATACCTAGCTCCATGCGTTGATGAACACCAAGAACAACTTCAGTCCTATTATAAGCTGACCGAAGAAGACCTAGAAGAAATCACCAAGGAATGGTCGGAGGACCTCCTTGTTCCAGCAGATCCAGCGGACATTTCAGATATTGACAGCCCAAAAGATGTGCAAGACACACCTGGGACCAGTAAGATGAAGAAGACAAAGAAGACAAAGGAAACAAAGAAGCCTGAAGAGTTTCAGGATGTAGATAGCTACTTTGTAAAGACAACTTCCATCACACTTGATCGAGAAGGTAACAATGACGACCTAGAGGAAGTCGAACAACAAATAGAAGAAGAATTTGAAGCTCCAAAGAAGAGAAAAGGGTCACCTTCAAAGTCTTCCTCTATGAAGAAAGAAAAAGCGACCATGACCAAGATGAAGACCACGCTCAACCTTGATGACTTCAACTTTCTCCTCGCAGCTTTGAATGAAGCTATAGAAGAAATTACAGAAAAGAAGGAGGCCAAGAAACAAATGATGTACAATAGAATTGAAGCCAAGCTCCAAGGATTGCAACGAGCACTTCAGTGTAACCGTGCAATCTCCACTACACCCATGCCAGGAGGAACAATAGAAGCAGGAGATGAATCAGTTCAACTCCGCAGGATTGCCGACATAGTCGAAGTACGCCTTTAGAAAGCGGAAGAAGAAACAACGCAGGCCACCCAAGCCCTAAAGAAAGCACAGGAGGAAATCATAAAGAAACTCTGAGCTTCACAGCAAGAGAAGGAGGCCATCCGTGAGAAATTTGATTGAGACAGAGAAAAAATCCAAAAGGAGAAGGAGAAGCTTCTCGCGAAGCAGATTGGAATCGAAGAAGTTATCAACATAGCATTTCTCTCTGTGACCAGCTTAGAACAAAAGGCCGAAGAACCCTTAGACCGACAAGTGATGAAGCTTGATGAAGTTATTCAGCAACTGCAACAAAGAGTCGTGGACTTAGAGCTTCAAATCATCCCAAGTACCCCGCAAGAAGAGTGTGACCAGTGAGAAATAACTACCTGAGGTACAATAGAAAGGATTAAAGAAATCACTAAAGAATACAAACAACTAAGTACCAGAAGTGCGCAGATACATGAGAACCTGACCAAGTACCCAGAATTACATAAAATGGAGTCGCAACTCCAGGAGGCGAAGCAACATGCAGACAGACTTCAGATGCAGTTGAAGGCCCTATCAACTATAGAGAAAATGAAGCGATCCCATGAGAAACGTGTCACACAGTAGCAGATCCACATGATCTAGAGAAAGTTCATGGAAGTGACACAACAACTTCAACCTTTTTAGCATAAGGCATGCCAATTATTTTTTGAGATTGAGAACCAAGGGACAAAGCTACAATAGGTCGTGATTATAGTAGAGCAGTGCCTAGAAGGACCAGTCAATAATGCACTCATACAGGAGTTCACTGAGTAGGAGGAAATCGCAAAGCAGCAGGTCAGAGCAGCTAGAGCCAAGCTTGAGGCGTTCGAAATGGAACTGGTTAGACCTGAGTGACTCGAGACGAGTCACAGGTGAGTGTTGGGGGCTTGTTGGCCCTTGACCATGTTTTGAGGAATACTTGGTCATATTTGATCGTTTTAGGTACTCTGGCATCCAGTTGAAGAAGGATCACATGGAGAAGAGGAGATCATGGGATGTCCACCCCTTTTTAGGGCTTTTTGGGCTTTTTGGGAATATTGTAATGGGAAAGGGATATCGACCCTTATTTAGGCCTTTTGTATGTATAAATAGAAGGGTAGGAGATGCCTATAAAAAGGGGGGGGGTGTGATGTAAAGTGGATGGATTAGTGCATAAAGTAGATCTATGTGATCAAATGTCTGTGTGGCTGTAAGAGCTCTATGCCTACTATAAGTATTGTAAGTGATGAGTGCACGGGTCAAGGGAGGACTTAGTGGTTGGATATACCTGTGGAAAGAGGATCTAGTGAGCTACACAGATCTCTTGTCCTATGTGGGGTAGGATTTTGAAGGCTTTGTGCTGTAACTTGGTTTACAGAATATAATAACAGAAGAAGACTTTGTGGATGTAGCCCCAGGGTGGGGGTGAACCATGCTAACTCTATGTATTGTGCTGATGTGTTTTTCTTGCTAAGTGCTCTGATATGTTTAGATAGATCTATTGATGCTTTGTGCTTATGAGATATGAATGGATGCTATATATGATATGTAACACCATGTTTCCCCCAATTTGTAATTAATCATAAAGTAGGAATTACCATGCTAATGGATGAGGAAAATGTAAATGTATTATTGTTTGAGTTGCCAATAACTGACTATGGGGGTGAAGCATTGAAAGTACTGGCCATGATATCACTAGAGGAATAATGTGAAAACTATAAGAGAGGGTTCATGTATCAAATAACCCCAAATCTCCCTTGATAAGGATGACAAGCCTCCTTCAAATCCCAAGGAAAGAAAATTAGTCAACGAAGAAAGGACCGGTGGTTAAATCACCAACCACCCCCATGAATGGAAACATGGGTTGTCAATCTGAAGTACCACAGGGACTTGCAGACCTGGGCTTCCTTCCGATAGAAGGAACTGGATAGGTCAGCAAAAACCTTCCCAAGTAAGAGGGACACACACATGAGAAAAAGAGGCACCGGATGAGGGCGAAAGATCACAAGGGAGAGGCGTGAAGCTCTCCAACGAATCACGAATAGAAGGCCATGAGTTTGATGCCGAAGAGCATCTGAGAAACCTCATTGAGGCCACAACTAAGTGAGAAAGCCTTGAGTTGCAGAAAACATGACCCAAACAGAAGCTGAAACAGAGAGAGAACCCTCGAGAACTGTGAGAATTCCCTGGTGATATCATGGCTTGGCACGGGGGTGGCCAGAGTGATAAGAATGAATGCCTTTGAGACTATGGTTAGGTGGAAGGATGAACACCCATAGTCAGTTGGTTGGCGACAACCTGTAATAGATAAGTGATTTCCTACCCTATGTAACTTAGTTGTGACTGTGTATGAATTGGTTATACTGTGCATGCTTTCAGGAATGTGAATGAATACTTAATGGATATACTGTATCCCTTCTATTTCTACTTGGTTGTATAATTAGGCAAGTAAGGAATTATATGGGTCAGACATGACTTATTCTCATAAATTATGCAGTTTTGTCTAAGAGTCTTAAGCTAGAGCCATGAACTGTGAGCTCGTCGACCTTAGGTGTAGCTGCATGTACGATGGTTTACTCACCTATTCGTTCTGAGTCCCTTGGAGGATGGAGTTGGTTAATCTCATGAGAGGTAGTGCCGATATGCATAGGCCCTCTGTGATCAAATAGAACCCCAAAACCCCTTGATGAATAGTTGTACTAAAGACTCTTCTAAGAGTCAAGTCCAGGAGACAGAGCGCAAAGCTCTCAAGTCTTTCATAGCTGAAAAAGCTCAAGAAGGATAGCAAGTTTCAAATACCAAAGGAAAGTACCCTTTCATTTGTGAGATGAACGTACGAGATCCTTTCGAGAGATCTGAGGTCTTTCATGACCATTAGATTGGAGGAAGGAACATAGGTGTTAATCCCTCGACCCCTTTCAGCCTTCGCAAGTAGTGAAGGAATCGGGACCGTAGATCCAAGGATCTGATGGAGCCCTATTGATCGTCAATCTTAGCCTTTGTATAGGCAGGAGAGTAACATTTCACTGACTCGCGACTTGGAGTGGTCAAGGGTAGGACCGCATGAACTCACGATTTGCGAGATCGCGACGTGATCGTGACCGTTGGATGTAGGCCATGGGAGAACCGTGGGATAAAATATTTCGTGGTTATCACCTATCGGGGGTTCGAAACTTAAGAGAGTTTCTTTTCGACTATAGAAGTCGTGAAGTGTCGAGAACCGAGGGATCATGCAAACACATGGAACCTCCATTAGGTGGGGACCGCATGGTTGACAGGTGATGGAGACATGTCGCCTGGGAAAGAGTCAACCAATTGTTGACTTATCGTATCTCGAGAATTCACGAAGGAGGAACACGAGGGCTCAACACTCCAACTCGCGAAGATGTGAGATGTGAGTAGCCCTAGTATTTAGCTTAGGAAGCGGGTGACCCATTATTGACTTATCATGGCTCATGGTTTCGCAGGATGAAGAAGTTTCACCCGGATCGTTAAGGATACAAAATGCCGAGAGCCGAGGTCACGTGCGACGGGCGGTAGTGGCATAGCTCGCGAGCAGAGTACAATGAAGGAGACAAGTGGCGTGTTCACATTTCTTTGGAAGAGCCCACGTAACGTTGACCTCTCGTGTCTCTGGATTTCACAAGGGAGGAGCACAAGGGCTCAATACCTCAACTAGCAAAGTTGCGAGTGGTGCTAGTGTTTTGCCTAGCCTACGATTACATGTAGCAGGTGCTAGTGAGGAAAGATCCATACCCATATCGTATCTCGGGTATCGACATTTGGAGAAAGAGGAGTCGAGAGCCTTGAATCCCAACTCACAAGCTGCGAAAGGCACTTGCACTAAGGCTAGGTTGTGGTCGCTTGGAGGACGATAAGGGAAGGGATGGTCTGCGTTAGGCCCCATAGAAGTCTTAGGGATTCTATCCCTCGAAGAAAAAGATGAAAAATTCATTATGTCGTAGTGGGCGTGTTACATGATACATAAGATGTTAAGTTCTTAATCTATTAAGTATAACATGTTTATCGTTGCTAAGTGCTAGATCTGAGTAATTATTGTGGTGCTTTGTGCTTTCTGTGAAGTGTATTAATGAATGTGTGTTAAGGAATAACTTATGCTAAGTGCATTGTAAGCAAGATAATCATAGATCCATGTCCGAGCTAAGGTTGCAGACATCTGAGTCTTGCAACCACCCCTGCGTCTACCTTGGGTGACATTTAATTTGCTTCGTAGGTGTTTCCAAAAGGGCCAGTAGTTAGGGTTTTGTTGGTGTTCTCTTGAGTGTTGAACCCTGGGTCTTCCGCTGTGCCAACAAGTCTACTTCGGAAATGATGATTCAACTAAAATCATTGGAAATGGCACAATCGGAATTGGGAACAAGAATACAAAGGAAAAAAATGTTCTACTAGTAGAAGATATGAAACATAATATTCTAAGTGTGAGTAAAATGTGTGACCAAGGTCATAAAGTTACTTTCAATTCAAAAAAGTGTGAGATAAGAAAAGAAGGTTCAGGAAAAATGATTGCTACAACTGTGAGAACTTCAAGAAACATATATTTGTTAAGTGAAATTGGAAATGAAAAGTGTTGTCTAGGAAAGGAAGATGAAATTTGGATATGGCACAAAAGAATGGGTCAGATATACTTTGATAACCTTATCAAAGACAACAAAAAGGAACCATTCAGAGAAATTCCCCAGATCACGAAACCAACCAACACTTTATGCAAGCATTGTCAACAAGGAAATTAAACAAAGACCAAATTCAAATCAAAGGAATATTCAATGACAAGACCACTAGAAATTGTGCATATTGATCTAGTTGGACCAGCTACAACAAAGGGTTTAAAAGGTGAGGAATACTTTATGTTATTAGTTGATGATTATACAAGAATGACTACAATTTGCATTCTTAAGAATAAGTCAGAAGATTTTGAAAACTTCAAGATCTACAAGGAAATGGTTGAAAATGAAATGGATTCAAAAATCAAATGTTTGAGATATGATAATGGAGGAGAGTTCGCTTCAATGGAATTTATGGACTGTTGTAGCAGTTATGGAATAAAAAGATAATTCTCCATTACTAGGACACCTCAACAGAATGGAGTTTTTGAAAGAAAGAACAGGACAGTACATGAAATGGCTCGAACAATGCTAATGGATTCCAAATTGACAGATATGTTTTGGACACAGGTAGTGCATACAAATGTTCACATTCAAATTAGATTAATGCTCAGAAACAACATTGACAAAACTCTATAGGAGCTGTGGAAAGTAAGACCAACAAATGTGAAGCACTTCAGAGTTTTTGGAAGAAAATGTTATATCAAAAGCGAATATGGCAAAATGGGAAAGTTTGACTCTTGTGTGGAAAAAGGAGTACTTGTTGGTTACTTAAGTACAAGGAAAGCATACAAGTGTTACAATCTAATATTGAACAAATTTTTGGAAAGCATCAACGAAACAATAGATGAAACGGGAAGACAAGAATTAAAGGAAGAAGAAAATGAATCAATGGAAAAACTTTACGAAGAAGAAACAAAAGATGAAAAAGAAGGGGAAGATGAAGAGGATCCAATAGAAGCATAAGAGAAAGTTCAAAAAGTACCTACAAAGACACCTAGCAGACAAGTACAGAAGAATCATCCTTCAAATCAGATTATCGGAAACAAAGATGTAGGAGTTGAGATTAGAAGAAGAATGTGGTCACCAGAACAAACACACCTAACACTCTCATCTACGATTGAAACAACATGTTTTGAAGAGGCCAACAAGGATGAGTTTTGGAATAAGGCCATGGATGAAGAGTTGTATCAAATAGAGAAAAATGACACTTGGGAATTAGATCCAAGACCAAAGGATAAGAATGTGATCGGCACAAAGTGGGTATAAAGGAATAAATGGAATGAAGATGGACATGTTACAAGGAACAAAGATAGATTGGTATGTAAAGGATATGCACAAGGTGAAGGAATCGACTTTGAAGAGACATTTTCCCCAGTTTCCATAATGGAAGCAATCTGATTTCTTTTATCTTATGCATTCTCCAAAAATATTATTTAGTGTATCAGATGGATGTAAACTTAGCTTTTCTGAATGGGGAACTTGAAGACTAAGTCTACATTGAACAACCAGAAGGATTTTAGTCGTCAGAGAACACAGATTATGTGTGTAAATTAAATAACGCCTTGTATGGTCTAAAATAGGCTCCTAGAGCATGGTACTCTAGACTGGATAAATATCTACAACATGCAGGGTTCAGAAAAGGAAGTGCAGAAAACAACCTCTACATCAAGGTAAGTCAAGATAGTATTTTGTTGATCAAAGTTTATGTCGATGATATTATTTTTTGTAGTGATAATGTCATGTTAAGCCAGAAATTTGCAAAGGATATGCAAAATGAATTTGAAATATCATTACTTGGAGAACTATCCTTCTTTCCAGGACTTCAGATATATCAAAGAAACCAATTTTTTTATTTATTTCTCAAACTAATTATATCAGAGAAATGCTAAAGAGGTTCAAAATGGAAGATTGAAAACCAGTTATCACTCCCATGCAAACCGGTTTCAATTTGAGAAAAGATGATGATTCAAAGTCTACAGATCAAAGGCAATATAGGTCAATGATTGGTATCCTACTACATGTGACAACATCTAGACCATATGTAATGTAGGCAGTTGGAAAAGTGGCACGATTTCAAGCACCACCAAAGGAATCACATGTATTAGCAGTGAAGAGAATTTTCAGATATCTCAAAGGAATATAAGAGTTTGGATTATGGTATCCAAAAGGAAAGGATCTATCACGTATTGCCTACACAGATGCAGATTGGGAAAATTGTATTGATGACCAACAAAGCACCAGTGGAGGAACATTATACTTGGGTGAGTTTTTAGTATCATGGCTAAGAAAGAAAAAATCATCAATATCTTTACCTACAGCCAAGGCAGAGTATATTGCAGCAGCAACATGTTGTACACAAGTTCTTTGGACAAAACAAACTCTGACAGATATAGAAGTTGAGTATGATGTGCCCATTCCAATCTATTGTGATAATACAAGTGCCATTGGTATCTCAAAGAAACCAGTGATGCACTCCAAGATGAAGCACATTCCAATCAAGTATCACTTTCTACGGGAACGGGTTACATAAAAGAACATCAGAGTTGAGTATGTGGGAACAAAAGAACAAGTGGCATACATATTTACAAAACCACTTCCATGGGAAGCATTTGAGTATCTTTACTCGAGACTCGGAGTTATTTCTAATAAAAAATGAATGCTTTTGAATTCTTATCTTATATGTCTTAGATGTACATGAGGAAGCACCATAAAGAGGACAATTCAGTTAGGGGGAGAAACCCCGGATGGAAAGATACATTTTCAATTGATGAAAAAGGGGGAGATATTTATCATATGCAGAGGACAGAGGAATGATTCCAAGGGGAGAAAAGTTCATAGAGATGTAGAGGAAAGAGGCATGGTTCCAGGGAGAGCATGAGTGACATGATTTCAGTATTGCATCAGAGTGCGTCCATCAATGCCAAAGGGGGAGATTGTTGATTAAGGTTGGTTGTTATTGATGTCAACCCTTGAAGAAAGCCCGGTAGCACAAAGGTTTGGGTAATGGACCCAAGTTTGTTTGATATCAAGATGAATCATTATTGTCTTGTCATGGTTGATAAGAATTACAAATGGATGAAATCCAAAGTGGTCCCCTTATGATGAAAGCCCTCATGGGAAGGCGCTTTGTAGATTGAGTTATCCTAGAAGTATGGTTAGAGAACCCATGCTTAATTATGGAATAATGAGATGAAGATCAGTGAATTTGTCAGTGAAACTATCCTAGATGGATATTACTTTTTATGCCATTTTCGGTGGTATGTGGAACATCACATAACTCCTCATGGTTAGAGAGTTATGGACATATGAAGTTGAAGAACCCTCATGAGTCATATAGAAGCCCCCAAAAGTTAAGTGTTTGCAAAATAAATTATTTAAATAATAAAGTAAATGGAGAACTCCCAAAAATAAGGAAAGTGTAATGCTATATGAAAGTATAAATAAGAAGCAAATCTCTCTCATGTAATCACACTTGAATATCATTGAATATCTATTTTTGAGAAAGGTTATTTGGGCAGGTATTATTGATAGAGAAAATTTGTAGCAGAAAAAGTGTGGCAGGAAAAGTGTGGTAGAAAATGTGCAGCAAAAAAATAGAGGCAAAAAAATTGTGGTAGAAAAAGTGCGGCAGAAAAAATGCGGCAAAAAAAGTGCTACAGAAAAATCACGGTAGAAAAATCACAACAGAAAAAGTGCAGCAGAAAAATCATGATAGAAAAATCACAGCAGCATGTTTGGGGTCTATTTATGAGAGATATGGCATATATTTTTTGAGGTATGTTTTGTGAGCCAGGGTTTAGCTCTTGAGATGGTATTGAATGTTCAATATTGATGCATATATCAAATTTGATGACGGATATAGTTGGTATTTTGTTGTTGGTATTTGGCATATGGGTATTGGTCTTTTGGTTGTGATGTGTTGTTGAAGTTGTTGGTTTATCTTGAGGATACATAACAACGAGGTTGTGGAACATGGTTTGATTTAAGGGTTGATGGATAGAGTGATGAATTTTTAGATAACTTTTGATGGTTATATTGGTGTGTGTATTTGGTATATGGTTCAGGTACATGTTGGGTACATGGTTGAGACAAATAGTTGATAAGTTGGCACATACATGAGGGGTATAGTTGATGAGTTGGCACATACATGTGTTGATTAAGGTTGTTTGTCATTGATGTCAACCCTTGAAGAAAGACCCGTAGCACAAAGTTTTGGGTAATGGACCCAATAGTGTTTGATGTAAATATGACTCATTATTGTTTTGTCATGGTTGATA